>OW026522.1:29186052-29473552 GCA_932274085.1 Protocalliphora azurea
CGGCTTGACCGATTTTTATGAAATTTTGAATGTGCATTTGTTAGGTATGAGAATAGGTCGTAAAGTATATTTCATATCGCTGGAGGGCATAAATTAGGGTTAAAGGGGTAAAAGCTCTCCTCCCTAGATCTTCTTAACTAATCAACTCATTTGCTTGCAATTTGACAGCCAACATCTGGAAGGAACTATAACCTATAATTTTTATTATTTAGATCGTGAAATGGGACAAAAGCTCCCCTCCCTATATCTTCTTAACTAATCAACTGATTTTTCTTGAAATTTGGCAGGCAAATAGTGTAACATCTTGAAGGAACTATAGCCTATAATTTTTATTATTTAGGACGTGAAATAGGTCAAGAGGGGTAAAAACTCCTCTCCCTATATCTTCTTAACTAATCAACCTACTTTTTTAAAATTTGGCATGCGGACACTGGAACATCTGAAAGGAACATAAAGATATAATTTTTTTTTTTTTTTTTGAAATTCCAAAAAAAAAAAATAGGGCAAAACGGGTAAAAGCTCCCCCTACCCATGTCTTCCTAATTAGTTATCCGATGATAGTTTCAAGTCTTTAAGGAACTAAAGGCTATAAATTTTAAAAGAGTAAAAGCAAGCCCACTCATTCTCACAAAATTAAAATACATTCGTAATTTTTTAATTAAAAACCAAAATATTTACTAGAAGTAAGTTATATGGCAAAACAACGTTTGCCGGGTTAGCTAGTATATATATATTACAAAAATGTTTTATTTTAATGATTGTTTTATACTTTAAAAAATATTTTTATAAAAATTGTGCTAAAAAAGTGTAAATATCTTAAATAAAAAGGACATGTTTACTCTGTCCTTATTAAGATTTAACGTAATATCTCACAAATTATATCAGCGCTAGTATCAGTTGTAGAACTGGGGTAATGTCTTGTTAGACTGTCAACGTTGCCACATTATAATTTTTAATATATGTTCTTGATTACTTGATCTGTTATAATTTATAAAATATATTCACTTTTTTACAATTTCTTAATTTATAATTTTGGAATTTCTGCAAAAAAAATGGATTTTTGACCAGTGTGCAATCGCGTTGCTTAATATTTTTTTCATGCCCTATAAAGCTATAATTTGATATTCGCAAAAATTGTAAAAAGTTATAACACTAATAAGTATGTACGTATATCTTCTCCTTAATCATTTTGTTATGCTCTCCCTGTTAAATAAATTATTTTTGTAATTTATTATTGTTCAGTGTCAAATGTATTTGACAAAGTGTAAGTCACCATATCAAAACAGAGAGAAGAAAACAGGGTATACAAAAACAAGTGTCAAAGATAAATGGTTTTAAACAATCAGAATCAGAACACAATAAAAGCGGCAAGGTTTGTTGTTTGCGTTCTGAATTTTCAAGTATTTAATAATTTAGTTCGAAAATTTTATTTTTAATGAACCTTAAAAAAAAGTTTATTTACCTTTTATTAAAAAATACCTTGTTATTATTCTCACCGTTTGCATATTTTTTATATTTATTTGTCTCTTATTGTATTTAAGATGTGTCAGTTATGTTGAAGTTTTTTTATGTTATTATTTTGTTAAAATCCCATAAAAGAATACCCTCTTTATTTCTCCATATCCCTCTCTTTCCACAATTATTGTTACAAAATATTTCATCATTGTCTACTATACTTTGCAACATATTGTGGTTGCTGCTTTAGTTAATAATAATGTTGACAATGGATGATGAATATGATGACGTTGAAGATTTTTTTTTTATACGGACCAAAATGGTGTCTATGAAAGAGCAGCAAAGTTAAAGACATTGCAGCAGACATTTTAAAGTCAGCATAATTGTAACTAGCAATTTGAAGATTTGAGCTAAAACTTAACGCAGAGACAAAGACAATAAAATGAATACGAGCGTAAAACAAAAAAAATTAGCAAAAATAACACAATTGTGGTAATTTTTACAATAATAACGTTGATTGCTTTTGTTCTGGTTTGAAGATGTCGTCTATGACTTGGTGTGTTTATACGTTTATGATGATGATGGGGGAAGGAAATTGGCTGTGAAATTTTAGGTATTGTACTATAATTTTAAAGGAAATTGGTTTTGGAAATAGAAAAAAAAAAAAAAATAGTTAATTTATGTTGGAAAAAGAAAAGGAATAAGTATTTTTGAGAGAATTTTTCTAATAGATTAAAATTTGCTGTGCGATTAGGGTACAAAAAATTTAAGATAATGTATTAAATTATCGTATAATCCTATAAAATTTTAAAGTTTTAATTAGAAACAATTTAAAGAATTAAGAAAAGCCAGAGCAGAGCTTTAAAAATTAAAGTTTATTAAACATATATTACTGCTTCAGGGCAATAATCATATCGTTATCACATCATATATTAATACTTAATAAAAAGTGACAAAATTTCCAAAATATATCTCGCTAAAAGCCCAGTCTTTAAGCTCCATATTATTCTTACTTTTTTATATATCAACTTACCCTTTATTTGGACTAAAAATTTTACAATCTGTTCATTAATTTTAGAAATGTAGCCATTAAATTACCTACAAAGAAAAATAAAACATCAATATTAATATAAAATTGTATAGAATATTTAAAAATATTTATTTTTTATAACTTTATATTTAAATTCTATTATTTTTTATTTTTTAATTGGTTTTGTTTTCAAAAGTTGTCAAAATCGCTAATAATTGCTTAATGTCATCTGGCAGCTTTGTTGTCATATGTTTGGCTACCAGATGCATAAGAAGTTGCCATATTCAATAAAATAAGCGTTTTTCCATAAAACAGCGGGAATTCTTGATTTTTTGTAAATAATATTTCAAAAAAAAGAAAAATTAAAAAAATAAGACCTAAATATAAAATTCTGCCAGGTATTACATGGCGGAATCCTTAAAAAAACCTTTCTATATATTTCTTATAACAAATACATTTATAAAATAAATAATCTTATCTAGAAAAATTTTTAAGAAACTTATTATATCCTTTTTGAAACGAAGGTTTAAATTTGAGACCGGACTGTCGGAGCTACATCTGCCCTTTTCCCACGGTCTTTTAACGCCTGTTCATGCCTATGAGGCGGCTATGAGATCTTCCACATCATAGTTTTTCTATTCCTTCCAAAATAAGCTTCTTGTAAGAACATCTCTGCTGGGTTAGTACAATTATTAGTTCATCAGCATATATCAATAAAATCCATCAGTATTTTGCTTGCTTTGCGGAGGCAGTTTAATAACCTAGAGTTTGGTACATGGGAATGTTGTTCCACAAGTATCTGCAGCAAATTCAGTGCCCAGTTATGAACAATGAACAAAGTAATAAAGCATTCTAACAAAAAAATTATTTTTAAAAGCCAGACTATAAGATTATAGATCGGCTTGAATTAAGCTCTGACCAGAGTCTTTTGGTAACTTGGTAAGTTTTAGAATTTTTCCAACAATCGTTTGCCTCTCAAGAAATCAATTACCTAAAATGCGGAAAGATCTATGTGGTAGAACCTTCTCTAACGAACCCGTCTGCTATTTAATTAAGTGCAGATTGTACTATTCAGAGATCAAATTCAGATTTCTCATAATTTCCGCAATACACATTGGTACCGAATATGATGAAGAGTTCTTAAAGAGGAGACTTTACACAATACGAAGATGTTGCTCACACAAACAATTCACAATGCATTTGTATGGAAAAATTCCGGAGCCAAGAGTCCTAAACGGAAGTTCTGTTTTCAAAACTACAGAGTTAATCGGCAATAAAGGAAGTTCGAAGTCAAATGTGCGTTGCATCAGCCAGAAAGATCTTTTTAGGGTGGGTCTATCATAAACAGTTTTTAAACAGAACGAGGCGATGCTGATCTGCACTTCTTTTGAAATAGGCGATTGCGCTTTTGGTCGGATTATGGGAGGAAGCTAGATTAAAGGGCTGTGAAGAAGAGTTCATGTCCTTCCAGCCAGAGAACCCGAGGTCCTAGAATGCACAGGGAGGCAGAATTAAAATATTTTGGAAATAAATCTATTATTTCTGAATGTTCCTGTTTAAATAAAAGTTGACATAATAATAGCAGAGGAGTATCCAAGTTAAAATTTTGAAAGCGGATCGCACAGGTTTCAATGTTGGGCACCTCTGATATGGAATTTTTTTAAGCAATTTTGGTTTTGAAATTTGCAAAAATTATGAATTTCGGAGTATTTTTTGGTTAAAAAATAAAAAATTTTAATAACTTATAAAAATTGTATACTTTTCTCAAAAGATATCTTTATGGACATCGTTTCAAAAAAGAAAACACACCCAATTTTCACAATGAGACCAGTCTAGATCTTTCCGATTTTAACTAATTTTCAATAAAAATTTTTAATTTAGTCATTATGTTCTAAAATTTTAAAGCTGGGATTAACAAAGAGGCCTTAATGTGCTTAAAATCGTTTGTAAACTTCTTTTACCAGACGACCAATAAAAAATATTAATACACGGAATGAAGAAAAATTAATTTTTTTTTTTTTTTTTTTGCTTTTACATATTAAGTAAAAATTTAAAGATAAAGGTACATGCAGATAAAAAAAAAAATATTAAAAAACTATTTTTGCATTAGTTCATTTTAAGTTTCTCTATAAAATTTGCTTTAATTTCTTATTATTTCCTTAATATTATACGATTTTATATTAAAAGCATTATTTTTATCTTTTCCACGATTTATGAAAGTGTTTTGAAATTAGCACAACTTGGCATCACTGAGAGCGAACAAAACAACATAGTGCCAGTTTTTTTTTTTTTTTTTAATTGTGGAATTTTTTATTAAAATCATAATGTGAAAAGAAAGTGACCTCGTTAGCCCAGCTGATTTACAATTTTTTCATGTAAATACCGCGCGAAACTGTCAAATTGTTTTTGTATTCGTCACACTAACAAAATACAAGCAATTGTTGTTTTTGTAGATGTGCGGTTACTTTATACCAGGGCGGATCAATAAGTCCGTGACTTTTCGAACTTCCCTCGTAGTTATATGAAATGCAGCACTATTCCCATCAAGTACCACCTGTTAATAAACTACTGTCAAATTTTGATTTGCCGTCATTTACTTTGCGTAAAAAATAGGATTTTTCGAGGTCCTTTAAATAGGAATTTGTTTGGTCAATAATCAATTCATAATCGTTGGAGCTGAATCTCTTTACATCGAGCCATTCCTTTAGGTTTGGAAATAGGAAGTAGTCACCAGGGTCTAAATCCGGAGAATATGGCGGATGAGGTACCAATTCGTAGCCCAATTCATAGAGATTTGCCATTGAGACTGAACACGTGTGCACCCGTGCATTATCTTGATGAAAAAGAACTTTTTTCATGGACATATGGAGTCGTTTTAATTTTAAATCATCATTAAATCGGTCGCCGTTTATTGTTTTTCCCATTTGAAGGTAATCGATGTGGATTATCCCGCGTGCATCGTAAAACACTGTTGCCTTATTGGCCGACAAACTTACCTTGGCCTTCTTCGGAGCAGGTTCACCCGGAGAAACCCATTGTTTAGACTGCTGCTTGGTCTCCGGAGTACAGTAACGGATCTATGTTTCATCCACAGTTACAAAACTGCACCTCATTTAAGAGCTGATAATTTAAAATTAAAACCACACTGCCATATGAAATGCCTATGGCATCAACAATCTCACGCACTTTTACTCTTCGGTCGGCCAACACCATATCGCGGATTTTATCGACATTTTTGATTGTACTGACCTCAATTGGCCGTCCAGAACGTTCAGCGGCATTTGTACTTGTGCGACCACAATGAAAGTCAGTAAACCACTTTTTTACCATTGAAATCGATGGTGCAGAGTCCCCATAGTATTTACCGAGCTTTTCCTTGGTTTGATTGACGGTTTTTTTTTGCAAAAAAATAATGTTTAATGAGCACTCGAAATTCATTTTTTTCCATTATTAGAAAAATACACGAGGTTGTATGTTTTGAACAGCTGTTAAACGCAAAAGTAGTCTATTAACAGGTGGGACTTGATGAGATTAGTGTTGCATTTCATATAACTACGAGGGAAGTTCGAAAAGTCACGGACTTATTGATCCGCCCTCGTAATTACATTATGTATTAAAATCGTCACCGAAAATTTCATTAAAAGACCATGATTAGTATTGTTGAATTTATAATCTTTTTGTTTTTTTTTATTGTATTTAAATCATAGTTACAAAAAAATTATTAAAAAAATATTTAGTTTTCGATTTATTAGAGGGAAAACATCTGGCATCCCTATTTATAGCGGTATAATATCTAAGTGTTAAAAATTTCATTTAACCTTCATTTTGTTTACCCTAATTTTTTTTCTTGCATTTGTTTTGCTTTTAAATTTTTAATTCAAATATTTTTACACATTTCCAAAAATTTATTTATATACAACAATAATACCCTTTTAATTTTTTATTAGCTAAATAAAATATTTACAACTACGATAATGGATATTATCTTAAAAAAAAGGCTTTATAAGTATGTTTGTTTGTGACACCATTAAAAAAAAAAAAAAAAAAAAAAACAAATAACGATGACAAATAAATATTTAATTAATACACCTTACAAATATTATCGCTAAAAAAATCATAAGCCAGTCAATTTTAAAATATATTTTGCCCCGAAAAAAAGTTTATGAGATGCTACCATAATTGTTAATTTTTGGTTTAGTAACAAATAAAATGACAATTGCATAAAAACGAATTGTTAACTTTAAATACAAATATTATTGTTATTTTATACACGTGATATGATAATAATAAAATAAATTTAATACTTTTTTTTAACAAGTGCACAAGTAAACAAGATAAGTTTTTTTAATGAAATGTTTAGATAGGAGAATTAACAATACATATAAAAAAATAAATATTAAAAAGAACAAAACGCTAAGTTTTTATTTTTCAAAAAAAAGATAAGATAGAAGAATATAAAAAATAAGTTTAAATCAAGGTTAAAACTTTAAAATGCATGGGAAGAAATGTTGTCTTTTATTTTAGTTTAAAATCACATATAAAGCAAATTCTTAAAATGCAAATAGATAATTAATATTAAAAATAAATATATTTATTCTACTTTACTGTATTTATTATAAAATTACCTTTAATTTCTTATTATTTCTTTAATATTGAACGATTGCTATTAAATTTCTCCAATTCCACCTCCATTCATTCTTTTCACCATTAATAAGAATGTTTTGAAGTTGGCACAACTTGGCAGCACTGAGAGCAAACATAACCTACTGATGCCACTATTAAGCATTAGCAATGAAACAAAGTGTTACCAGAAGTCCTTATTCAATTTAGTAACAATTTTTTTTAGGGTTTCAATTAAAAATTATTATTTTTTAATAATCTAGATTCAGTTCAATTCTTACTTATATCTTCCAGTGTATCAAACAAAGTAATAATAACAACTTGTCGTTAGTTAAAAAAAAAAAATAACATACACATGTTTATAAACAAAACAACGGCTATTACTTACATCTATCTAATACAAATTTATTTATTTCCAAAACAAATAATAAAAAAAACCCATAAAGGTTAAGGTCAAGTGTGTTATATGAACAAAAATAGTTTATTTCTACTTTTTCTATTAACTATTATTTACAGTTAAAAAAAAAAGAAACAAAAACAAAATAATAAAATCAACTTAAATATCAAAATTTGCATATATATAAAAAATAACTAAAAATAGTTATTTATTTAAATTAATTACACTACAGTTGTTTGCTAATTTCTAAAATTGCCACCATGTGAATTGCGAAAAATATAAAATACTTACATTAAGCTAGCTTATAAATGACGTAGTTTTTGAGGAAAGCTTAGCACATGCACTTAGATGAATAACTAAATATGTAATTAATTTATATTAAAATATATATAAATACATAAGTAGTTTGACATTAAATGTTTTTGAGCAAACTAAATATAGCGCGTTATGATCACGAGTTTAAGTTAGGTTAATAACATAAAATGGTTTCAAATGGTTAAAATAAGGAAATTAATAACATTATGTTAATAGAACCAAAATAAAGAAGAAATAAATATCAGTGGCATGTACCGGAAATTTTTTTTCTTTCTTGGATATGGTATTATTTTACCCCAGGTTTACAATTGAGATTAATGCTGATATAATATGAAAGATAACGCCGACAGAAGACAGTAACCATTTTGTTTATATTTCTTAAATCTTAAATATGGCATAAACGTTAAAAATTCACAGAGTAAACATGTCCTTTTTATTTATCAAATTCGCACTTTTTAGCCCAATCTTTATAAAAATGTAAAACAGTTATAAAAAGGAATCAATTTTACAAAAAATATATATTGTTTTTTTAATAATTTCCACACACTTTTGTAAATGTGTATTTTTTTGACAGTTCATCTTATAAGATAGTTGTGTAGAGAAATCTCATCTTAATATTTGAATCTACACGTGATATAATTATTTTAGAGAGTGAATTTGACACTTTCTGACAGAAAAATCTTACATATTCTGTTACGTATCAGCCCGTCTAGACGTAACATAATATGTAAGATTTTTGTGTCAGAGAGTGTCAAATTCGCTCTCTGAGAGAATTATTTCACGTGTAGATTCAAAAATTAGTATTATAAGATGTATTATGAGACTGTTGTGATGAGATTTCTCTACACAACCATTTTATAAGATGAACTGTCAAAAAAATACACATACACGAAAGTTTGCTTGTGTGTGTGCATGTGTATTTTGGAAATTATTGATAAACAATGTTATTTTGTAAAATTGTTTCCTTTTAGTGTTTGTTTTACATGTTAAAAATCATTTTTATAAAATTTGTGTTAAAAAAGTGCGAATTGCTTAAATAAGAAGTACATTTTTAGTCTGTAACTGATTGAGAATAACAATATCTTATAGGATTTATTAGAATACGTGTACCCCTCATTTAAGATTTATCATAATATAAACAAAATGGTTACTCTCTTCTGCCGACGTTATCTCACATATTATATCAGCGTTAATCTCAGTTGTAGACCTGGGGTATAGATGGACTGTTATATATCTGATAGGGAGACATAACCAAGGCTGCCAGATTTAGGATTTTAACATCAAATTTGGGGAATTTTTGCTACAGAAAATTATGAAAATTTCGATTTGGAGATTGGGGAATTTATTGTTATATTCAAAATATTTTGGAGATTTTTGGAGAAATTATGTAATGATTTGTTTTGTTAGTAAAATTATAATTTTATATATAATTTGGAAGATACTATTCATCTAAAAATACTCTCTATTAATACAAATTATAAATACGTACTTGTTTCAAACAATAAAATTAAAAATTTTGATTTATAAACATAATTTTTTTGAATGGAAACATTTTGAGGATGACAACGAAAGTATCTGGCAGCCCTGGACATAACTGCCAGATTATATTATGAAGGAAAAAAAAAAAGAGTATAAAGAAAAAAAAATAGATAAATAATAAAATAAATAAATAAAATAAATAAATAAGTTAAAAATAAATAATGAAATAAATTAAAATATTAATATTTTATTACTTGTAGTCCAGCGACTTTTGCTGAAATATATATATATATATATATATATATTGCAATTATATTTTTTTACGAAATAGAAAATTTTTTGAAATTCTCAAACTTTTTGAAATTCTCAAAATTTTTGAAATTCTCAAACTTTTTGAAATTCTCAAACTTTTTGAAATTCTCACTTTTTGAAATTCTCAAACTTTTTGAAATTCTCAAACTTTTTGAAATTCTCAAACTTTTTGAAATTCTCACTTTTTGAAATTCTCAAACTTTTTGAAATTTTTAAAATTAAGCGATTTTAGGTATTTTAGCGAGTTTATATACAAATTTTTTAATTGTAATAACATATTTGTTTATAAAGATATCTTAATGAAATTTGCAAGAAATGTTGATCTTATTAATATAAATAAAAGCGCGTTAACCAAATTTCAATCAGGGGTAGGGTTTTCCTGAATTCCCAAATAAACTAATCAAAATTCCCAAAAATTGGATTTTTTACATTTTTGGCTATAGAATTCACATTTTTCCGAAGTCACGTAGATTTTGATTTAAAACTTTTGACAACATATTGAAGATTCTTAAAATATATTCCGCTTGTCGATTCGTGCTTTGGGATTTGAGAAAATATGGTCTAAAATCAATACTTTCATATAGAATGGGTCGAATTGAGTTATTGGGCTTGTTTTTTATTTTAAGATCATCTCTGTGAAGTTACCTTTCAGAAAAGTGCAAAATTATTATATGTTGCTAAAGAAAATTTTATTTTATATAAAATAAAGTGTAGATACTTTTTCGGCTAAAAAAAAAAAACACAAAAAGTCGCCTTTTTTGCAATTTTCAAAATCAAAATCGTTTATTTTTGGACTCGGTAAAGATATCGACTCAATAGATAATTTTGTTCTTTAACTAGTTAAGAAAAAAACGAATAAAATCGGTCGGAAATACTAGGATATATATGAAAAAAACTGGACCAAGAACATGCAAAATTATGGTGCTTAAAAATTCAAACGCAAATACCTCGAAAACTATAAGAGGTAAATAGGACACGTAAGCATGTTTTTTATAGGTCTTATCAGGGCCCACAACAATATATAAAAATATTTGAAATCGGACGAGAAACAAAAATTTTGCTAGCGATTAAAAATTTTTTATGTCAGAGGTAAATAACTTTGAGCCCCCTTACCAAATTTCATGAAAATCCAACCGGCCGATCAGAAGTTACAGATTTATTTCCAAAAAATTTCGATTCTTCCCCACTGTGCAATGGCATAGAGAGAAGCGAGATCTATCTTCATTACAACACCAGGAAAGGAAAGTTACCTAAACCTTAAAGCATGTAAACCCATACGGTTAACATCATTCTTAATGAAAACGCTGGAGCGAATCGTCGACACAATTGCTAAAAGGCAAGTACCAGACGAGGCAATGAAATTTAGACAATATGCTTATATAAAAGTGAGCTCCATCGTGACATCCCTACAGGAAGTTGTATACTATATTGTATACCATTTGATCTTGATAGAGAAGGAGCTTTCAATAATGTTTCGACCTCAAGTCTCATTAATTCCCTGGAACAATTTGGCCTAAACCAGGACTTGATTGCCATATATATATATATATATATATATATATATATATATATATATATATATATATATATATATATATATATAGCAATTTATATTTTTTTACAAAACAGCAAATTTTTTTTAAATTCTCACACTTTTTGAAATTCTCAAACTTTTTGAAATTCTCAAACTTTTTGAAATTCTCAAACTTTTTGAAATTCTCAAACTTTTTGAAATTCTCAAACTTTTTGAAATTCTCAAACTTTTTGAAATTCTCAAACTTTTTGAAATTCTCAAACTTTTTGTAATTCTCAAACTTTTTGAAATTCTTAAACTTTTTGAAATTCTTAAACTTTTTGAAATTATCTAACTTTTTGAAATTCTCAAACTTTTTGAAATTCTCAAACTTTATATATATTCTTTATAATTAAATTATAAAAAATATATTTTTTTATTTTTTTTTTATTTTTGTAATGAAGCGATTTTTTAGAAAATTATTATAAAGTAGTGATTTTTTTTAATCTTAAGATTTTCTAGAATTACATTTTGTTTTTATAATTCTTTTTACACTTATTTTTTGGTAATTAGATCCTTTTTTTATTATTAATGCGTTTTTTCTTTAATTTAGAGATTTTTATATAATTAAGTGCCACTTTATTCAAGCGTTTTTTTTTTAAGAAATCAAAACAATTTAATCTCCCTTACTTTACATTTTACCACTTCTCAAATAATTTTTTCCCTACTAAAACTATTCGAAGACAAAAACATTTATTATTCTTGACCTATAAAAGTGAATTCAATATATTAATTAAACCAAAAATCAATAAACATTTATTAGTTGTTAGTACAACTACTATAAAATAGAGCTTTTAAAATTCAAATTGTATGTAATTATCTAGCTTTTATAATTTAAATATCATAAATAGCAATTTTGCCTTGCTCCAATTTATATATTATTTGATTTTATTTTTTTATAATTTATGTTGTCCTTGATTTTATATCCTTTTTATTATTTGTTTTTCTTATTATTATTATTATTTTTTTTTTTTTTTTTTTGTTTTAAGAAATTTATTTAAGGATAATGTTAAATAAAACCGTTTATCCTTAAGTTAACAGGCAACCAAGAGATAAAAAAATATCAATCAATATAAAAACTTTTTTTGTGTGGAATCTTGCCAACAGAATTTTTTTATTATTCCTTAACTTTTTTATTTATAGTGTCATTGCCATACAAAGGAAATTGTGTTATTTTTCACCAAAAAAGAAAGAAAAACATAAAATATTTATTTTCTTTTTAATATATAAAGCATGTTTTTCTTTTTGCCACTAACACAAACAAAATAGAAATAAAAAGGAAAAGAAAATAAAAACCTCATATGAAAAAGAAAAATTTTTATAGCGTATATTTCCTTTATGTCTACACACACATATACTTCTTACTCGTATGAAAAGCAAAAGGAGGGAAATGAGAGAGACTTAAACTCTTACAACAAATTAAATTTTCTTTTATTTATTTTGGTAGTTAAATACCTTGTAGTTTTATCTTAAAGTTGTCTTAAAAAAAAAAAATATTTTCTCTTTAAAAAATCCTTTTGGCCCTTAAGTCTCTTAAGTCTCCCCCTCCCTTGTTGCCTTTCAATTTAAGGACATTTTTGCTATCTTTTGTCATGGTTTTGGCTTTGTTGTGTTGTACTGTTGCTTTATGTGGTCGTATCTTTAACAAGTATTTTGAACCTCGTTCTATGGTTGTGCAAAAAGAATAAATGAACAATTTAATATTTTCAATATTGTAACAAGAGTTGTTGAAAAAGTTTATTAAATTCTTTTATTATCAAATAAAAATAAATATACAAGATTTTTTATGAGTCTCATAGTTGCAAATGAAATAGCAACAAATTTGGTTAGTCAAAGGAAGGTTTCCAAGAAAAGAATTGTATCATCTGGGATTAAACATTATCGTTATTCTAATAAGCAGATAGATAATATCGACCAAATACTTATCGTAATAGCATGAGCTAAAGTGACGTTTAGATTTAATCGAAACGCAAGTAGAGAAAGACACCATGAACGCTGACTTCCCTGATCCAAAAACTTATTGTCAAATTTAACTTCATTTTGAGCAAAATCGATAGAAGAAATAAACACTCTCCACTATATTGGGCAGCCATGTATTCCAGGTTCCTATATAAATCGGAAGAAATACCGCTTGATTAGTCAATCCGAATCAATCAGTTTCCTAAACAGCCAAGATTCCGAAAGGATCTCTCGCTCAGATAATTGTGTCTGAGTTTCAGCACTCCTCTCTTCCTTATAAATTCAACTTCGGAAGTAATTATGGGAGAAAAGCCATACGCTCCGACATTATTGCTAACATACAGTGTGCCGTTAGAAGTGAAATTGTTCTGCCACTAGAAGCTGAGAATCAAAGGATTCCTTCCAATCAAGTTCTACAGTTCACCCAGTGGAATATCAACACCCGTCTGCGATTATATTACATTCATAGTCGGTAGAGGTCGCTAGTCATTGCTTTCGAAACGAATTCCCAAATTCGTCAGAAAGTTATAGCGTGTATTTCTGTCTGGAATACTGTACATGTATCAGGTAACCTTAAAGTTATTAAAACCCCCAAATCATAAAAAAAAATATTCCATAAACATTTCCAGACTAAAATTTTAAATCTTTAGAGAATATGGAATTTGATTGAATCCTTCTGAATTACAGTATAATCTCTATCATTCTGCTTAGAAGTATGGATAGTTGGCGACATTATTATCCTTTTGAAACGAAAGCAAACGTCGATCAAGATGTCAAGATGTCATCAGCTTTATTAAGCCGCCCAAAAGGGTGTCGTTGACACACTAAGCTACAAACCAATGAAAGCCAGTGAAAACCTTGTTATTATGATTCTCTTGCACTAGAGATACTACCATCGAGTACCTCTATAGTACCTCCCAAAGTTCTAGGAAAGCTGTCAACATTGATGATAGAGTCTCCGCTTTAAAATCTTTGTTGAAAATATACCGCAAAATATATATAATCAACGGGAGGTCAAACTGGGATACAGTATAAATTAAACAGCAGCTAAAGGCTTCAAAAGGTCATCAACAGACTTGTTCTATGGTCGATAAAACCTTCAATTACTAGGAACCCACTAATCAGATATCTGATTGATAGAAACATGAGCATCTGACTTAAACAGCAACTAAAGACTTCAACAGGTCATTAACAGACCCGTTCTATAGTCTATAGAGCCATCAGTTACTAGAAACTCACTAATCACATATCTGATTGATAGAAACAGCGACATCTAAACTACTTTTCAAAAAAAAAAAATTGCAAAAGAATAGTGAGATGATACAGGTCTATTATTGAGAGAGCTATCAGCATAGGAACTAACTCCTAAAAAAAGGATGATTCGTCACAATATGTAGAAATGTAGGAAGATCCTACTGGAAAATACCGGTCGCAACTCTCAAAATGAAGCGTTTAACACTTGTGAAAGATTTTATTGATCTACTCAACTTCTATTTCATATCTTGGAAAATTGTGTAAAACAGCAAGCTTAATCCGGGTTCCGGTTAACGAAATACATCGGAGATCGAAATCCATATCTATGATTCCAACTGAGTCACAACTCTAGTGAAAAATCCTTACCTTCACTTTTCAAAATGATAACGACTGAGCGATTTGCGCAACTTTCAATTGATCTTTTCAATTTCTATTGAAACACCATCTGATCCCTAGTCCAAACAAAAAAAATCGAATCTCTACTTCTGAATTCTAATCCGAAAAGTACGTGTTTTTGCATCGGCATGGATGTAGCACGTGCAAAAAGTCTGTCTATGGGATAGAAGACTGGTCTTCTGGAGTGTTATTATCGATTTAGAACTAACAGATAAATGTAACTGAGTTACATCTGCAGAGCAAAAATGTTTAACTCTCATTTTGATTACAACTCTGAAATATATGTTTTTCTTTTCTCCAACAAATGGCTTAGCGGTCTCTGGTAGTGACTAGTTAACTTGAGTGCTCTCGGTACTGTAGGTGAAAAAAACCATCGAATGGAAACTAAGAGGCAATATCAGTTGAGCAACGCTTTCAAAGCATAGGATCCTTTCCTCTCAGCAGTATCTCGACATAATCTGCGTAACAGACGTGTATAGTAGCTACCCATAACATTGGAGATAATATACCTCCTTATGGGGTCACCCGACATATTCTGTCTCTTATTTTTATTACATTTTGCACACAATTTATCCATCTGCTTTCCAGCATGTGGCTTATCCAAGCAATCAAGTCTCTATCAATGAATATATCCAGGGTATAGGTTCCAAGATCAAATGGTATACAATATGGTATACAACTTCCTGTAGGGATGTCACGATGGAGCTCACTTTTATATAAATATATTGTGTAAATTTCATTGCCTCATCTGGTACTTGCCTTTTAGCAATTGTGTCGACGATTCGCTCCAGCGTTTTTATTAATGAAGAAGCGTTAAATTAATGAAGATATATCTCGCTTCTCTCTATGCCATTGGAGTGTACGCATATTTTAAGCAGGTATTAGAGATTGTTAGAACGGAAAAATTTCATCTGGTCCCGCTGCCTTATATGGCGAAAAACTATTGGTCGATTCATTTACCATTTGGCTGGTTTTTATTCTTGATGTAACATTTTTTCCAAGTGTGTGTGATTTTATAATACATATCCCCACTTATTCCTACATGAAAATGTACCTCTATTAGCATTTCTAACATTTCCGACCTTCTATCATTCGAGTCAACGAGGAACTAAGAAACCATCCCAACTCAACCACATCTCTAGAGCAAGAAATCCCATTTATTTCTGATAACTATTTCTAAAAAAAGTATTCTTCTTCATTTCTTTGAGTCGTCTTAAATAGTGCTCGTACAGAGAGCAGTTTTGAAGATTAGTTGGAAACTAAGAAACCAACTAAACTTTATTTCCAAAACAAAAATCCTCATCTACTACTTGGAAAAAAGCGTTCTTCTTTCTTACGACAAGTTGTTGAGTTCTCGAGGATGGGGCTGGGGTTTAAACATTCTGTCAGTTGTGTAGTAAAAGCCATCCCTGGTACTGTATACTTTCGGCAAGCACACCCCAACTTCACTAGCGTCGTATACTTCCCACAGTTTTTCTCCTTTTTATAAGAGGCTATAAACTCACCTTTCAGAGCACAAGCACCAACTGTTCTACCAGAGATGCTGATGTTTGTACATATGTAATTGCGAGTCGATTTCCATATCTAGAATCTGTTACTAACGCCAATGACTGAAGGACAGGTTTCCAAATCTATCTAGTCCGAACTGAGGCTACATCAAATGCTGCATTAGTCTATCTGACTCCAAAAGCAGTGGAGGTGTTCTAAACTAAAAACTGCTCATGATATTTCAATAGTAAAAGACGGATGTCCTTGGTCGAATATTTCAAAATCCTCAACAGAATCATAATAGTACTTAGCTGTAGTGCGTTTCAATAACTTTTTTTTTTTAACGATAATCAAATCGTTAAAAATAGTTAACAACAAAATTGTCGATTTCGTTATCTCTAACACTTTTGACGATATTTGTTTGCGTCAACTTAAAAACAAAAATTTTTGTGCTGTTAATATATGACAAAAAGTAGCCAAGAAGTTAACCCAATGATTTAGTCGTTCTTCAGTGGTTGTAGTCGGTGCTTCCAAAGTTATAGTCCGTGCTTCCACGTTTGCGAGTCTTCTTTTAGGAGTAGTGGTCATTTTGAAGAAAACCAATAACAGAAAAACATCTTAATCAATATCAAAGACATAATTTAATCAATCACCATCTTAAAATTATAAAAAAATTTTGATTGGTTTCAAATTTGTTTGTTTTTCTTTTTTATTTGGTTTTCAAACTTATTCTTATTTCGGAATTTCCTTGTGGGGAGCTTCCACACGCCATAATAGTTATATACAATCGTTTAAGAGTACTTAGTGAAACACACGTTACTGAAAACAACAAATACTATTGACAAGTTAAAAGTTACTGAATTGCACTATTGGTGTCAATAAAGCGGATGTGTCTTCAGCCGACTGAACTCAATAGAAACAATATTTTAGAAGGCTGTACAAAATTATAATAGACGTAGACTCTGATCATACCTTTCACATAAGAGTTTATTGCTTCCGATATCGATCATTTTTGGAGAATCGTGGTCACATCTGTCTGAACACGTATCTCAAATTAGTTTGTTATCAGAAGAGACAAGTTTCTTTAAAGGCAGGATAAGTGTTGATAAAGATGACGACTTCGTTCATATACTTCGCAACTGAGTGTTTTTTGATGCACGAGCAAATTTCATTATTCCTGATGACGCCTTTGACCATTTTATAAGAAAACTAGATATTTTTCTGTATTTATTGAATTTGAATATTGAGAGGTGCTGGTTTACAAATAATGAATGATTTGGTTATTCATCTTCTCTGCTCTCAAACGTTATTATTAACAATAGAAAAAAATATCAAAAATTTCAAATATTTTTCATTTATAAACAGTGATGCCAGAAACAAAAAAATCCCTCCGTTTTGTAATAAAAAATCTCTTTTTTCCCTATTTTCAAATCTCCTTAAAATCCCTATTTTCCATCCTCCTTAAAAACGCTATTTTGAATAAAAAAAAATTAACAAAAAGTTTATCTGTGGTTTGTAAGTAAATAAAACACTTCACAAAAATAATTTAATTTTAATGATCTTAAAGAAATATTTTTAAACCACAAAATATACCAAGTTCGAAAAAAATTCATTCATACTGCATGTTTTTATAACACGAGCGCAAAAACAGGCAGATAATATTGCATTTTATCTTTTTTATTTCTATTTTTAGTCGTTTATTGAGAAAAATTTAGACAATTTAAAAATTATCTTTATTTTGGTAAAAATTAAAATTCTCTCTCTTTCCTACCGCTTGAAATGTTCTTCCAAAATTCCCTCAAAAAGCGAAAATTCTCTCCATCTGACATCAATATTTATAAATGACTTAACCCCAGCCCTGTTGACTACTATTTTTTGTGTAATTAATTATTATTTTTGTACTTCACAATTTTAGTCTATTTAATTTTTTGGTTTAAGTCTATGTGTCTGTAAATATTAATTCTATTGTTGACATATAACAATAATTCCTATACAAATTATGGTGAGATTTAGACAAGAGATTAAAAACATTATTTGTCATATTTAATCATTCATTCTCACTTACAATTGTTTTCTAATTTATGGTATATTTTGTTTCTCTTTTTTTAATATTATTGTGTTTTGTTATAGTTAACATTTATAATTAATTTACCACCATGTTTATTTACTCACACCTTTTTTTAATAACACAAACTTAAGCAGAGAAGATAAGAATGGATGTGAGAATAAAAAAGGGAGAGATGTTTTAATAATCTGCACGAATTTTAGTCATGATTAAAATTAAGGAAAAATAATTAAATATTTATTATTAGCAAAAGAATTTTAATTGAATCGTATGCAAATAACCAAGGCTTATTTACTATAATATTAGAGCAATTCTACAACAAATACAACAATACAAAAACAAAAGGGAATTTTTCTCTCAATTATTTGTATTAAATGTCAAATTTTGCTGATTGAAACCATACAAACAATAACAAAGATTAAATAAAAAATATAAACAAAAACACATATAGAAACAAACACCACAACAAAAAAAAACAACATTTGACAGCCAAGGCAAACAATAAAAAAAGTTAGCTTTCAACACTACCTTATAATTATTATGCCATGCAAATAACTAAAATAGAAAGCTTATAAAGAGAAAATTTATATGATTTTAAATAGAATAGAATTAAAAGTAATTGAGAGAAGGCATCTTTTAAAATAATTATTATATTTTTATTATTAAATTAATTAATAAAATTTAAATTTTAAATAGAACATCTTGTAATTTTCTTGCAAATGGTTGTTAACGTTTTATTGTTTATTCCTTTATTTATTTAATTATTTATTGACTTATTTATTTAGTAACTTATTTATTTCTTCATTTATTTATTAATTTCTTTATTTATTTATTAACTTAATTATTTATTTATTTATTTACTATAATATTTATTTATTTATTTATTTATTTATTTATTTACTGCCTTATTTATTTATTTATTAACTAATTTTTTATTTATTTATTTTATTGTTTATTCCTTTATTTATTTAATTATTTATTGACTTATTTATTTAATAACTTATTTATTTCTTCATTTATTTATTAAGTTATTTATTTATTTAATTATTTATTCACTTATTTATTTATTTATTCATTCATTTATTTATTTATTTATTTATTAACTTAATTATTTATTTATTTATTTATTTATTTCATTGGTTATTCTCATTTATTTATTTTTTTATTTATTTATTTGCTTATTTATTTATTTACTTAATTTAATTTATCTGTCTATCTATCCATTTATCTATCTACCAATCTATATATCTATCTACCTACTTACTTATTTATTTATTTATTAACTTATTTATTCATTTATTTATTTATTTACTTATTTATTTATTTATTTATTTACTAATTACAATCCAACTTAAACGAGCGGAATAAAGAAGACCATACGCTTGTTAAACCAGACCAGAGTTTCTAGCGGAAATCGAACTCGCCACACCTAGACTGGAAGACTAACTCACAGTAGTCCAGCGGGATACCCTAGTTAATTTATGATTTCTTAAACTATATGAAATATTTTAAGTTTATTTTTTATCATAATTTACTATTAATTACCCTTGAATTTTATGTTAAAGTGTAAAAAGGCCAATTAATAACCGATTTTGTTTATGTTATTTACCCGAGTGTAAAAAGGCCAATTAATAACCGATTTTGTTTAAGTTATTTACCCGAGTAGACAATACTTGAAATGCCAAAATAACTATTAACAAGCACTTTAACACTGTTAACCAAAATTCCCTCTGTATGACAAAAGGTTTTAAAATATTAAAAATTAAAATGTTTAAATAAACAAAATACCAAATAATTACAACTTTTAACTCACCACTTCACTACTACATATTTATGAATTTAAATTTAAATTTTTTTTTTTTTTTTTTGAAAACAAAAACCTCTATGAATGATGACATCATTATAAATATTTAATTAATTATTAACAACAAAAACAACTAAGAAAAAAACAACAAAGAATATATTTGGTTAAACTTTTATAAGGTTTCTTAACGTTACAACTCTTTATACAAAGATTTCTGGCAGTGTTTGTTTTCATCTATTGTTTGGGTTTGTTTACGTTCTCCGTTACTGTCAATATATAAAATGCGTGTGTAAGAATGAGTTTTCTGATTATTATAAGTGTTGCCACAATTAATGAATGGTGGTTAACCTCAAATTATAAATTCAAAGACTTATTACTACGACAGCTACTATTTTTCCTCTTAGGCTTTATTTTTTAAGCTACTCAAGCAGAAAGTAAAAACAAGAAATAAAAAAAGAAAAAACTGAAAACAAAAACATATAATATAAAATAAGTTTTAAGTATCTCTATTACACACTAACCTCATTTATAAAATACGCTTATATACTCTCGCACTTAAATGAATGTTGAAACAACAAAAACGCGTTTTTTTTTCATTCGTAGGCAAAGTTAAACAAACTAACTAACGACCTCAATTTGAACCCACAACTCTTACTTATAAACATAACATATTGTACGTACGTACTACAAGTCTATTATTCCATAGAGACTAACTACTGGTACAAGTGTGTACTAAGGCTTAGGTCGTTTTAAATGGAAAAAATTGAATAATTTTATATGAAATTGGGTGCTAGTGCGTTTTGTTGCATACCAGCACATAGTCATAGTGACACCATTATTCGATGGTTGAAGGCAGGAATTGGAAATTACAAAAATTTTTAAGCAAAAGAAAAACAAAATTTTATATGAAAAATAGGGAAACTAAAGATTTGAATAAAGCATGGACTATTAGCAATAGACTACACTATAGACTAGACTAATTTTCAGATTATAGAAAAGGGTATTCTCAAATGAGAATAGTGGGATTAACGACACCATGGACTATATTAATAGCAGGAGTAGAGTGCTTGCCACAATGGTTAGAAACTCTCTATGAAGGCCTGTAATAGGTCGAGTGGAAAATGCTCTTAATTAGACAGTAAGCCAACCACAGGGTGCCATCAAGAGAGGTACAATAAGGAGAGTGATGACATAGTGAAATTCCCTAGTCTTCGACCTAGGAATCAAGTGTTGACAGTGAAGTGTTGAATGAAATTGATGTCTCGCAAAAAGCGGTGCAGGAGTTTCCCAACACAATTAAGATAGCTTGTTACAGAGCAGGTATTAAAAAGAGAAGTCACCAAAAAACCAAACCAAATAAGAGAAAGAAACATCGTAGAATTTCGAAGTACAGAAAAATTACCAGGCACTGGCTCAACAAAAAGTTGTGCCAAAGTATGTAGAAGAAGAATGACACAACAAAAGAAAACAAGTACAAAAGCGATAATAATCTCACATACGATTAAACGACATACCCTGTGTAAGATAAAGGCCGACCTATGTGTGCAGGACTTCAGATGGAACATCCGTAAAACAGATATAAGTGCTTGCAGTTTGTTTTTATAATTAAATATGTATTGGGTTTAAAACTAAAATTGAAGGATAATAAAAAATATAAAATTGTAAATGGAATGATTATATAAAAATTTAAACCAAAAACGTTTTTCTATAAATTTAATTTGAAGTTACATTAAAGCTCATAATAAAAATTAATTTATTTTGATTAGAAACAAATATAAACGGCTTTAAAAATAAATTGTTGATGTTTTCGCGAAAATCGCTTTTGTGAAGTTATTAACATCTGGTAGCTTAATTTTTTTTTTTTTTTTTTCTTCATTTCCGCCATGATGCCAAAGTATGCTCAAAATCTTAAGAACACAAACAACATTAACTTACAGTAACATTAAAATAAAAACAAAGAAATGTGTCAAATTATTGTTAGTCTTCTTAAATAAAATATGGCAATATTAACTCTTTTCTTTAGTTACAATTTGCTTTAATATGAATGTGTGTATTATATGAGCATAAAAAAAGGTTTTTTACAAAAGAAGAAAATACAGTTTGTTACATAGTTTTTCATAATTTTTCTTGTTGTTTTTTTTTTAAGATTTTTGCATATAAATTGTTGTTTATAAGAGTGTTAAAAATGGCGCTAATATATTTTTTCCTTACTACTTTTTGTTTTTTGCCAACTTATGCAGTTGTTCATAACTTTTTAGCATTTTTTTACACTTCAAATCTGATGTGTATGCATTTGTGTATTTCTTAACGAAAACAGAAAATTACAACGGCAGCAGAAAAATATGAACTCTCAGTATATTTAATACTGCAGTAAAGTAGTGTGACATGACAAAGTACCTTTAGGGTTGGGTTGCATCTAATGAATATGAATGACTCGGTGATCTAAATAAATAATGTCAAAATATTTAGTTGAAGTGCATGTAAGTTTTCTTTTTTTTTTGGGGAATTTATGAAAAACTGTTTAAAGCTTAAAATGGTAAACAGGTAAAATTTTAAGACAGGATAAAAAAAGTTAAAGGTATATATGGAAATGAAAAAAAAAAAAAAAAAAAATTAAAAGTATTTTTTTTTTTTATTTATTATTTGTTATGAAAATTTTTTTTTTTTTTTGAAATTAGGCTTTTTTTTTGGAAATTTGATACTGCTTTTGATACTGTTTTTGTAAATAGTGACTTATTTAAAAATTTTGGTACTTTTTGATATTAAAAATTGTTATTTTTGAAAGTACTTCCATTCATTTTTTTTTTTTTTTTTTTTTTTTTTTTTTTGAAATTGCCACATTCTTTTAAATTTTGCTACTTTTTGATTTTTCGAAAATTTTAACTTTTTTGTAAGTTTGTATTTAAAAAATGGTACTTTTTAAAAATAATACATTTTGAAAGATTTATATTTTTTTTTTTTTTTTTTTGTAAATTTGTTGAAGTTAGTACTTTTTTGAAACTGATAATAATTTATACTTTTTTGAAAATTGCTCCCTTTTTAAAATGTATACATTTTTTAAGATTTCGTACTTTTTTAAAATTCGGCCCTTTTTTTGAATTTGGTATTTTAGGAAAATTTATTTTATTTATTTAATTTAGTGTTTGTTATGAAAAATATTTTTCTTCAAAAAATATTTACTTTTTTGTTTTTTGGAATTTTGTTTTTTATGTTTTTTTTTTGTTTTTTTATTTATTTATTTTTTTTTTTTTTTGAAACTGCTTTTAGTACTGCTTTTGTTGAAATTGGTACTTTTTTGGAATTTGGGATTTATTTTAAAATTTGGTACTTATTAGTTGAAATTGGTACTTTTTGATAAATGATACTTTTTTGAAATTTGGGACTTTTTCGAAATTAGATACTTTTTTGATAATTTTTCCTTTTTCAAAATTTATACTTTTTGGAAATTTGGTACTTTTTTAAAATTCGGCCTTTTATGAATTTGCTAATTCTTGAAACTTGGTACTTTTTTAAATAATATTTGATAAATATTATCTTTTTGAAATTGGAACTTTTTTGGAAACTTGGCGCTTTTTAGAAAATGGGTCCTGTTTTAATTTTTGATACACATTTTGAAAATTAGTACTTTTTTAAATTTCGTACCTTTTTTAAATAGGTCTTTATCGAACTTTAGTACTTTCTCGAAATTGGTACTTTTGAAATTTGGTACCATTTATAAAAACTAGTACCTTTTTAAAAAATTATTGATTTTTGGTACCCTTTATGAAATTTTAGTACTTGTTTTGAAATTTTTACTTTTTGGAATTTGCTTATTTTTTATTTTATTTATTTATTTATTATTATTATTATTATTATTATTATTATTATTATTATTATTATTATTATTTTTGAAATTTGGTAACATTTATAAAAAAATAATTGATAATTCTTGGAAAGTTGGTATTTGGTTCTTTAAATTTTTATTTTTTTAATTGATATCTTTTTTTTTGAAATTTTTACTTTTTTTGCAATTAGTTACTTTTTATGAAAATTAATAATTTGGAGTTTTTTGAAAACAGCCAATATATTTGAACAATTGGTACTTTTGGGAAATAGTTGAAAATTGTTTCGTTTTAAGCTTTAGTTTAGTTTTTTTTTTTTTATTGGTATGTTAAGATTTAAAATTTATATGAAGAAATTGTACTTTTTTGTTTTTGAAAATTTGCACTTTTTTGAAAAAGAAAATTTTTTTGTTTTTCTAATAAAAAATTTTTTAAAATATAGCTCTTATTTGAACATTGAACATGGTTATTTTTACTTTTTTTTAATTTTTATGTCTTGCTTGAAAGTTGTTGGTCTTTTTTTTTTTTTTTTTTTGAAAATTTTCACTTTTTTCATATTTATTCTATTTTTTCTTTTAAATTTTAACATTTTTCAAAATTTTTGCTAAAAATTTTTTAAAAATTTGCACCTTATTTTTAGTTACTACTTTATTGAACATGTATACCTTTTGTAAACAAAATCATACGTTGACAACACTGAGGATTTAAAAAGAAAACGACCCCATATGGCCAAAAAAAAAGTTCTTTTTTTTTCAATAAGATAATGCATGGGTGCACACGTGTGCAGTCTCAATGGCTCAACTCAATGAATTGGGCTACGAATTGGTACCTCATCCGCCATATTCTACTGATTTAGCCCCTAGTGACTACTTCCTATTTCCTAACCTAAAGAAATGGCTCGGTGGAAGGAGATTCAGATCCAACGACAAATCCTATTTTTTACGCAAAGTAAATGAAGACACTTGCTCAAAATTTGACAGTAGTCTATTAACAGGTGGTATTTGATGAGAATAGTGTTGCATTTCATATAAGTACGAGAGGAGTTCGAAAAGTCACGGACTTATTGCTCCGCCCTCGTATTTCTTTTACATATAAAGAAAATATAAAAAATGTACGAGAGTTCTTACAAAAAATTGTCAACAGCAGAAAAATTTTCTTTATTATGGGAGAGAGAAAAGAACTGATATTGGAAAAATAATCTTGTAGAAAAAAAATGTCAACATAAATTGTATACAGGGATGTCAAAATCGGTACAATTGAACATTTTTTTTTTTTTTTGTATAATTCGGGACTAAAATGTACACTGATATGTAAACCAATGACTAATTTTGTACAATTTAATTTTGTTTCTAATTTCAATTTTTTATAAAGTTGCTATGGAAAATCTTCTTATTTAGAAATCAAATTTCAACTTTAATTGCAAAAATGTTTTAATGTTTTAGCTTTTTATTTTAAAATAAAATTCTCATACTAGGGTCTGATAGACCCTAATTAGGAGCATAATTAAAATAATTTAAATGGAATTATCGCAATATTATTACATATTACATCATTTTTACAGAAATATAATATTGGGCTCTTGTGAAAAGAGCATTGAAGAGCACAAAACAGGTGTCCCAAAATATCGAAGATTTTAAAAGGAGATGGGCAAAGGGACTGCAACAACTATCTCTAATGGAAGGGTTTTCCAAAAAAGGTCCACGAGTTCATAAGTAGTGGTTAAAACTATAAAAGTAATATTTTTCTATGAACTGTAATATAATATCTATTAAATAAAAAATCAAATCTCCAAATTCAACCATTTCCAAATTATTGAATTTTATATGTGTTAATATTTTTTCGATCTCACTCCTTATATCCACATATTTTTGTAGAACAATAGTAGTAATGAATGTTTATAAATACATTATATTAATCACGATTTAATTAAAATTCCGACCAAGTGTGCTGTATATATGCATAAATCAGTGTGCCGAATTTCATGAAGATAGGTAGAAAACTGACCATGGCCCATCTTCCTAGAAGCGCTTTAAAGTGCATAAGTCCAATATAATTGCTAACATAACAATAATATTTGTAGTGAATAATTTTTATATGGGTAGAAAACCTAGTGTAAAGTTTCCTCACAGTCGGTTCATAATTGACCATAGCTCTCATATAAAACCTACTTTCGTGAATTAGGAGCATAATTAATATAATTTAAATGGAATTATCGCGATATTATTACATATAAATCTTTTTTACAGAAATATAATTTACACCACCAAATCTTATAATAAATGGTCGACAATTGACCATAGGTCCTATGAAAGTCCCATTCCACAAATATTGAAAAAGAATGGTGTAGGGTATTAAATGATCGGATTTGACCGACACTTCAAAAGATTACCTTATTGTATTATTTGTATTATGGATATAAGCCCTTTTACTTGTTCTTACTTTGATTCAATAAAACTAGGGTTTAGGGTTCTTGAATTCCCGGGCAAATACTCTCGGGAATTCGCGGAAATTTTTTTAAATTTCCCGGGATAACGAGAAATTAAATATTATCGTAGTTTTAAAATTCTATAGCAATCATTTTGCTATTTTTAACACTTTACATTAGTGACATTATTCTAAACTGGTATTTGCAAGAGTTTAAAGCACATAATAATTACTTTTCTCAGATATTTATGTATTCGTTTATCTATGGTTTAGCGAATTTACTTACAAGTTGTTTCACATGAAATTTTAAATCAAATTTATTTTTATCACGTTAAAATTTTAAATACTTTAGTTTTATTATAGATTTCATAGCTGTTCATTGTGAATATTTTAATTCAAAATATTTGTTAAAAATAAATTTTTTTGTATTAAATATATTTAGAAATAAAATAGTTTCAAATAACTTGGTATTCTTTATAATACATTTTGCAGTTACTTAAAATTAATTTGGAATAAAATTTTTAAATATTATTCCATTTGTTAACAAATCGGATTAGAAAATATTTCAACAGAAGTATTCGAATATACTTTTATAATTTTTTTATAATTTAACTCAAATTCCAAGGTCTTCAACTAATTTGAAAATAAATTTTATTTCTTTAGCTTGAATACAATTATTCTATATTTTATTTCCTATTTTAAAAATGAAATAAAATCTGATTTGAAATGTTTAATGTTTCTTTTTTTAATATTTTTATTCAACATAAATTTATTTGAATAATTTTAAATTGGTTTGGAAAAAGCAAAATAAGTAATATTCTTTTTAATACAGCAATTATTTATTTAACACGTTTAAATAAGTTTATTTCGATGACTATTCGTCGCTTATTTACTCGACTCTAGTTACTGAATTCTCCTGTACAGATTTTTTTAAAAAATCGGAGAAACCAAAAGGAACATTATTTGCTGAAAATACTTCTGAAACAATCGCTACCTTGTTTTTTTTTAACTTAAATAACTAAAAATTATATGATTTTTTTCAAACCTCTTGTGGCTGAATAATTCTATTTCTTTGATTTTCTAATAAAAATATCAAAATATTTATTTAAAAATCCTAAAAACTTATTGAACTTTTTTGTATAAAAATAGTACCTATAAAAATTATTCAAAGTTGGAATATTCAAATATAAAAAAAAAATTGGTTATCTTTTTGTAAAAAATATATGTTTCACTTTTGATTAAATAAAATATTTCCGTTTTTAATTAATTTTGAATCAGATACAAAATTATATCTAAATTCATCTGATTTAGTATAAATAGAAATCCTTAATGTTTTTATTTAAAAATTACTAAATTGGTTAACAAATATTTTAAATTACAAACAAATTCACAAGTAAGACCTATGATAGATTTGTGGAATTCCCGGGAAATTGATTTTTTTGTTCCCGTTTCCCGGGAAAAAAAATATTGCGAGAAACCCCAAACCATAATTAAGACACAATATAATTTATATTTTTTTTTTTTTTTTTGCAATATGAGCAAATATGACAAAAATTTTAAACGCCCAGCAAAAACTTTTTGGTTTTCGGTAATAACAACTACTTATCAAAGTAGTTCCTTGGTAATGAGGCGTCATTATTATTTGCCTACTCTGTATTACATTATTAAGTACTCAGTAGTACAATAGCGCAGTAATACTGCAATCACATGGATGAGTTGGCTAGAGCGCCGGATTAACAACCAGAAGGTTGTTGGTTCAACCCCATTCTGAAGCTGTTAGTTTTTTATAACAAAATGTCTAAAAAGATATTTTAAACTAAATAGAGTTTTGGTTGCTTAGGATGCTATGTGCGAGATGGTGTACTGAGTAAGACGTTAGTCAGTAAAAACGAATGGTTAGTGTGTGTCCAAGTTCGAGTTTCGCTGACGGCAAAATTTTTTGGTTTTTTTTTTTAATTTTGTTTTCTTTTAGGTACATATTTTTGAGTACCCCTGGAGTCAAAAAATAACTACATGAATTTGTGGACAAGTCGAACAAAAATAACTAGTTATTCAGGCAAAAAATAAGTAGTTTATTTTTGTCTCCAATTATACCTGCTAGCTTACCAGGAAAGCAAAGTTTTTGCTGGGCGTATTCTTCGTATTCTGAAGTCCAAAATCTAAAAATCCAAGAAAAAAATTTGTATGAAAAAATAAAAATTCCGTAAAATCGTGTCATTAAAGTAATTTTTTCGATGAAGTTAAAATTGTTTTTGTATCAATATGCAAAAAAAAAAACGCATTTTGAAAAAGCAGGCTTACATGCCCTTATATGCGTCCATGCTTTATATGTATAAAAATACATACATCATGAATTTCCCACACTTTTTATACCACCACTAAGACGTAACTGCTAGTTTTTTGAAATGACAGAAAATTTGCTATCTTATTTGCGATTATACTATTTATTAAAAATCAAAATATTTCAAAAAGTTTTATTTTTAATTATCCATATCTATTGTATATGAAGTCCGATTTCAATAATTTTGACAGAGTTATTAAAAAATATTTCAAATGCATATCCATTTTTGTGATGTACTTTTGAAAGGATTCTCCTCCTACGAATTTTGAAATATATATATAAAATATATATAAAGAAATAACTTTAGAAATGTTTCACAAATAGAATTATAAAATTCCTTATAAATAAACAAATTAATTAAGAAATAAATAATTAAATAAATACAAAAAATAAGCAAAAAATAACACTTTTTTTCAAGGTTGGAAACCGATACCGTTATAAATACCGATACCGATTAAATACCGTTTAAAATGAGTTACCGTAACCGATACCGAAATTATTATTTTCTAAAAATACCGGTATTCAAATACCGTTTCCCTCAATATTGGTATATACTGGTATTTTAGTTTCGGTATTTTAAAATATACTATTTTCTATGTAATATGTTTTGTAAAATTATTTTTCATATAAATTTACTTGCTTTAAGGAAGATGAAATTAATTTTAATAATAAGAGATTATTTAAAGTAATATTTTTTGAATCTTGTTTTTAAGGTCCTTTTATTATTTATATCTTTGTTTCAATAGAATTTCTAAAACGATCCGTACAGGAAGAATATTAAAAAAGTATATCTTCAATTCTTTACTTTATTTCGTCTAAACTATGTTAAGGTTTTTTTTTTTTTTTTTTTTTTTTTTTTGTATATAGATTTCTAAAAATTCTTAACACAAGTCAATAAAGTGGTAGAGTGGCAAAAGTGGCAAATAATTTTACGTAATTCATATCCTTTGTGCTAGATATGGTAGGTGAGTTCGACGAACTTGCCTAAGGGTCTGATTCAGTACAACAAGAAAATTGTTTAGAATTAAAATTTGTATGAAAAATACTCAAAAAATATTTGAAGAAATGAGTAATTTTCATACAAATTTTATTTTCAAACAATTTGATTGTCGTACTGAATCAGGCCATAAGTTACCCAAAGTTATCCAAACGCGCTCAAAACAGAAAGACCTCATTCTGGAATGTTTTTGGGTCACAATTTATTTATTTATTAATTTTTTTTGCGTTCCCCAGCTTTTGAGAACTTTCTACGATTTGGGAGCGTAAATTTGTAAATACTCTCGAGTATATAGAGAAATAAAAATTTTCCATGACGTCTCCGTTTTTTGAGACAACGACCCTTAATTTTGATCTATTTTTAACAACTTTTACGCATAAATTTTAACTACTTATATTAGGCTTAAAAACTATTACGTTATTCTGGCTTCTTTTCCTATATCGTTTAGATTTGGTTCTTTTCTTAGAATTCTCTAAGAGAATGAAACGTTTTGTTCGGAAAGTTACAGCCAGAACAATGCATTTAAATATCCTTTAAATGTGAGCGGTAATTTTCTGTAATTTTCCCTGGACGTGGGGTCTCTAAAATGGTAACAAAGAATTCTGCCCATTCTTATCCCTCTTTTATAAATTTAAATTTATTTATATTTTAATCTACTAATCTACACGTTCTTTTATAGAGTAATTCTTATACGTTCATGATATGAGTCGAAAAGTCGCTCTGGGTTGGGGAACAAGTCAATTATGTCTTAAATACAGCTGCGTTACAATTTGTCGAGGCTTTTACATTTGTCACATGCAATCGATTTTAACATTACTCGGGAAACTTAATTCGGAAACTTTAGCCTTCTATACAAAGATATTGATCGAGTGGATGATTTGCGAAGGAATCTTCTTCTGGAATGAACGACCTGGCAATATGTTTACAGATAGCTACGCCATTTAAACTATTAGGCGAAAATTATAAAATTTTATTGAGTTTATTTGAATTGAAACTAGGTCCGAAGATATATGGTGTTAAATTTCATGTATTTAAAAAATCAGAAAAATGTATACTTTGAACCGCCACAAAAATCAAACTGCAAAGTATATTCATGTCTTAAAGTGATATATAATATAAAAATATTCAATTCAAAGTTTTATTTAATGAAATTTAATTGAAAATAAATAGAAGACTTAACTCTTTAATGTCTTTGCTCTGTCTTTAATAATAACGGTATATACCGGTATTTTAGTTTCGGTACCGGTATACCGATACCGATATAATTTAAAATACCGTTACCGAAATAAAAATAAATTGAATACCGATACCGTTATCAATACCGATATTCGTTTCGGTTTCCAACCTTGCTTTTTTTCAAAATAAAAAAATTTTTTTACGAGATCAATCAGAAAAATTTTATCATCGCTTCAGAATACCATAATTTTTAGAGTGGCAATATTGCTCTGAGAAAGTTTTTTTAATAACGGCATCTCTGTTACAAATGACAACATTTCTCTTAAAACGTTACCAGATTAATAAGTTAATAGACATAAGCGATTTTGTGTGTTATTCCACAGTTATGAGAAATATGTTTTTGAATTTATTTTACTATATTATTTAAAAGAATTAAATAAATTTTTTAAACATATGCTCATATTTTTATCTTTGTTTAATAAAGATAATTTATGTATAATTATAGCAACCTCAGCAACGATAGCGCATCCTTTTGTTTTTGTGGGGAAAATTTATTCAAGCATTAAAAATTGCATTAAAGCATACTAAAAATGTATTAAGTTAGAAGCAGAAAATTTTATTTATTTATTTTTATAAACTTTCTAGGCCAATAGAAAGGGCCAGTTATATATTAATATAATATCAAAAAAAAAAAAAAAAATCTGTGATGAAGGCAACAAATTTAAACATACAAAATCAATTGAAATATATGTATACCTCATAAGCAAAAAAAAAAAAAACACAAAAATCTAAAATCTAAACATTGTGTTCAAATGCACAGACAACCTTGTAAAAATTAAACAAAAATAAAAAACGCCAACGTTTTCTATGTTACGTTTTATTTTTAACAACATATGTAGCAAAAAAAATTAAAAAATAAAAATACTTATATACAATTAGTTTTGTTAAAATTTACTTTGTTTAATAATCTGGCAACTTCCACAAGGTTTTATTTACATTTGCCATGGAATTACCTGAGGGAAATGAAATATGTTTTAACATTTTTCTTAAAGAAAATTAATACTTCCTTAAAAAAATAAATAAATAAATGGACCCGCTATAAAGTCCTATAATTGTAATTTGAATTGTCTCTTAAGCGATCTACAATTAAAGCTGAAATGAACTTTAAAGAAACTTAAAATTCTTTAAATAATATTTCACAAGTTTTTTTTTTTTTTAAATCTTAAAGGAAATATCCTTTGACTTTATGACATTTTTACCCTTGTTTTCATTTTTCTATTAGCTACTAAAGAAATTTAAAAAAATTATAAAAAATATTAAAGAACATATTAAAAACACAGGAGTGTTCTTATTTAACCTTTTTCCTTTTTTTCCATCAAATACAATGTAATATAGAGTACAACTATTTATTATTTTTTTTTTAATTTGCAAAATGTTTTCTATAACCTTTATAAGTCATCCCCCCAACTACCCCATACCAACAACAATATTGTACGCCTGAAGTAACAAAAAAAAAAAAAATAATAATAATAATTTTAATAAACATAAAATCAATGTTTTATAAGAAATGGATTTGTTTCTTTTAACATTTGTTCTTACAAAAATATTTTGTCATAATAAGGGTCCTCATGAAAACGCGCAAAACTCTCGCAAACTGTGCAAGTTTGTACACTCGCAAATAAACTGTTAAAAATTGTAAGGAAATTCACTTGCACTACCCTTATAAGTTTGCGCAATTATTTAGTCTCGCAAGCTTGGGTTGTTTAATTGTGCATTTATAAATCAGCTGTATTTTTTTTATATTTAAAAATTATTAATAACTATGATGAAAAAAAATTATAGTTACGTTAATTATAATAAAATCATTGCATGTATTCTTGATTTCAACAAAATTTTTCAATTATTTACAATGATTTTTTATTTTCTTTTCCTTAATGTTGAACAACATTTGAAAAAGGGGTTCATGAGAAACATGTCGCGCAAATATGCACAATTGCACAAGTGGGGAAACTTAAGCATTTAAATGAGTATCCTTAATAATAAATAAAAAGAAAGCAAAGCTATAAATTTATAGTTATTTATATTTGGCGTGTTATTAAGAACTTATATGAAGGAAGTATTTGTATGTCACAACACAAGCGTAAGTACAATATAAAGACAAAAGGAAAAGGTCATGGTTAAAAACAAAATTTAAACATGAAATGGCAAACGAACAGAAAATGTAAAAAATACCTATAGAAATGAAAACTAAGTTTTTATAATTTTTTAATGACATAAATTTATAAAAAGTATAGAAAAAAAATCATAAACAAAACTATAAAAATTTGTAACAAAAAAGTAACAAATTATATTATAATAAAATAAGAGTTAAACCCAAAATAGAAAAAGAAGGTTATGACGTTGAAGAAATATAAAAAGTTTTTTATTAAAATAATAGTTTAAACAAAAAAAATTGTGTGAACATTTTTGTTTAATAAAAATAAAGTTAAATTATGACGTTTTTTAGGTTAAAGCTGGTAAGCAGGGCTGTCAGATGTGGCGATTTTTCGCCAAACATGGCGATTTTTAATTGCTTTTGGCGACTGAATTTTCCGTTTATCGACATTTTTTGACGATATATAACATGGTGGCGATTTGTTTGGCTAATTTTTAAAATTTGATTAAATAAGCAACTGAGAACTAGAAATCGACTGTATTTGCCTTAATTAGGATATAGCTTCAACTTAGTTTACGAAATTTTATTCCCAAAAATATATTTTGCAATACTTATGTGTTAAATGTTTGATAATTTGTTTCTCATCATCTTTCAAATATATTATGAAATTTCATGATTTCGGTCACAATGAAGTAAACATTCATGAATAAATTAATTGTTTGAAACAAAGTTTTTATACAATGTTAGAATTATTCTTTTAAAGATTATAATAAAGTCCAATAAATTTTAAAAGTGGAAGACCTAAAAAGGAGGCTACATGTCACAAAATTGTATTTTAAGTTACATTTTTTTTTATTTTTTTATTCAATTACACTGTGCTCGAAAATGAGACAGATTTTTTTAACAATGTGGGCACCCATTGGCTTAAACTAAATCGACGACGCTGAATTTAGTAGTGTCAATCATTTTAAAAAGCGCTTATTTTTGAGATATTTCATTTTGAAAGGCTAAAAAATGCTTTAGGAAAATTAAGTTTTTTAGCTTAAATTTAATAATTTACCCATTACTCACCAACCACTTTTAAATTTAAAATGCATTTAGAATCAAAATTTTCATAAAAATTTTATCTCTAAAATATATTTTAAATTTTAAATTAGTTTGTAAATACGGTTGTTAATTTTTGAATTTAAGCAATATAAACAATTAAGATTCCATTGAGGTTTATAATAATGGATTCTTATTATCAAATATATTATATATTGGAGGCGCTACTAAAAAAACTTTAAACTGCCAAAAAAATATGACTATAGTTTTATAAGTAGTGTTATCAATGAGCAACTTTTCCAACAAAAATATAAAAACATTTAAAATCGGGCTTTAATTTATGATTGGAATATGTATTCAATCGACTTATTGTTTAGTATACATAAATAATGTCCCTTTTATTTTTAATTTTCAATTAATTCACTATTTCCATAATTAAGTTTAAACCCAAATAACTCGAATACGACCACTAACTTCGCAAAACGGCTGTCACCATTGAATTCAACGTACTCGAGTTATCTTTACCAGTAAGGTTCTAATTTGTTAAAGTTTTCAATTAGCACAATGTTATTATTAGCTATTGCAATTATCATTGGCTTTGTTAAAGCTGAATTTACGTATACAAATTACACAAAACTTTTAGTACTAAAAATTTTAGGACAGTTAACATTTTTTATTATTAATTTTTTATTATTTCTTTAAAAAACAAAATAAAATTTTAATTTGGCGATTTTTTGGTTAAAAATTTGGTGACAGAGGCTCAAAATAATCTGACAACCCTGCTAGTAAGCAAAATAAATACATATGGCAGCACTAAGCTGTGAGTATGGTGGAAAAATAGTGTTCATTTTTTTTTTTTTTTTTTTTGGTAGTTATATATGTAACATGGTGAGAATCTTTACAGAGGTGAGAGGACACACTCGAACTCAAGAAATAAGAACTCAAGAAATAAATTTTGTTTTTATAGAAAATTTAATATCTTTTTACAGAAAATTTTCGATAAGAACTTTTTATAGAAAATTTGGGATAAAAATTATTTTTTTTGAAAACTTCGGATAAAATTTATCTTTGTAAAAAATTTTGCTTAAAATTTATTTTATAGAAAATTTCAGATAAAATTTATTTTTATAGAATATTTGGGATAAAATTTATTTTTATTGAAAATTTCGAATAAAATCTATTTCTAAAAAATATTTTGAATAAAATTTATTTCTATAGAAAATTTGAGATAAAATTTATTTTTATAGAAAATTTCGGAAAATTTACTTTTACAGAAAATTTATAAAAATCATTTTTATAAAAAATTTCGGATAAAATTTCTTTTTATAGAAAATTTCGGAAACAATTTATTTTTATAGCAAATATCGTATACAATTTTTTTATAGAAAACTTCGGATAAAATTTATTTATATAGAAAATTTCGGATAAAAAGTATTTCTGTAGAAAAGTTCGTATATAATATATTTTTATAGAAAAATTTCGATAAATTTTTTGCTTAAAGAAAATTCTTCGTTAAATTTTTTATTTAAATAAATTTTTCGTTAAATTCTTTTACTTAAAGAAAATTTTTTGTTAATTTTTTTTTTCTTAAATTTTCGTTAAAATTTTTATTTAAAAAATTTTTTATTTAAAGAAAATATTCGTTAAATTTTTCGAAAATTTTCGATAGGATTCTTTTTTATAGAAAATTTTTGTTAAATTTTTTTAATTAAAAAAAAATGTTAGATTTTTTTTATAGATTTTAGTTAAACTTTTTACAAAAAAATTCTTCAAATTTTCTTCTAATAAAAAATTTTCGTTAAACTTTCTTTTTATACATTTTTTTAATTTTTTTCTTTTTATACTTTCTATAAAAAAAATTCCATTAAATTTTCTTTTCGTTAAATTTTCTTATTATAGAAAATTTTCGTTAATTTTTTTTTATAAAAAATTTTCTTTTTGTAGAAAATTTTCGATAAAATTTCTTTTTATAAAAATATTTCAGAAGCAGTAAGCATTACATTTCATTAGCATCACCTGTTCATATTAATAACGTTCTTCTTATTAATTTAATTAATTGCTTACCTTGTTTTTAAAACAATAAATAAAAAATATTTTGCGACTTTAAATTCAAATACGTACCTGCAATTAAATAAAATATAAAAAAAGTTAAAAAATTTATAAACAATTGTTTATAAAGTAATTATAAATGTTAATAATATAACAATGAAATTAAAAAGCTTGAAATTATACACTCCCAGTAATTAAGAAACTAATCAAATAATTTAAGTTTTTTAGTAATTTAAAAATAAATTTTTTATTAAAAAATATCAATTCCTTATAAAAATCTCTTTTTTTTCTACTAATTTGCTTAAATTTTTAATAAAAAATTGTTTAAAACTTAATAAACAATTTAATTTGTACCATTAAACCCTTCAAATTAAATTAATATTGCCACTCTTTCAAATGTTCCTATGGCAGCTCTCTATCATCCAGCCACACCTCTATCTCACCACCAAGATAAAACAACAATACATCGTTTTAATCATTCTATAGTCTATGTTTTTGAATTGTAATCATATTTATCTTAAATTAAATGTAATTTAAAACTTAATTAAGCTCATAAATGCGCAGGTTAAATAAAAACATAAAACAATTACAAAAACACTGCAACGAAATTATATTAATAAACAATGAAAAATAATAATAAAAAACACAAAAGAAATCAACAAATTATCAAAACATACAAATGTAAACAAACAAATTAAACTATTAAAGGGGAGAGAGAACACTAAAGTGAGAAAAATAAAATGGTCATTTAATACACTGAGAGTATAATAGGAAAAAAATCCACAAAAAGAAAGACAAGAAAAGGTGAAAAATATGCATTTAAAGATGTATTAATAAGATAAGAAGAAACAGTAACTATTAAATAAATAACTTTCTATTCACACTTACAGTTTTCTTAATACACAATTATAAAGCCGATACAAAAAGATAATGAATAAAATACTAAAGTATTCTTTTAATTAAAAAAAAAGAAAAAATAATTAAGGAAGAATGTAAATAAACAGATGATTAAAGAAATGTTGTTGTTGGCTAAACAAAGTTGGTAAATTATTACTATGTTGATGAAAAAGTGTGTAAAAGTATAAAATAGAATAATCGTCATTGAAAAAGATCTTAACTTTCTCATCAATATCCATAATTTAGGATAGTGATAGTAGGACGGACCAGGGGAAATGGTACCCCTGGTACAAAGCAAATATTCATTATGGGGTATCTAAGAAACTATGGAAGTGAGAACACTCAAACTTCGTGGGAACCACTATCTTATCATATTGCAATTATGAAATGAAAATAGGAAGGTAGTTCAGGGGAAGTCCCCATATAAAGCAAATATTTATTTTCGCATATCTTAAGGAGTCTAACAATGAAAGTATAAATAACTCTCACATAAAATTTTTAATAGAGTGTATAGGTCCAGGGGGAGTAGTGGCCGCCATATAAATAAAATATTAGTTATCGTATCAAAAGGGTAGCGAAGTGAACGGGGAAAGTTAGTTTTCTATAAAAAGAAAATTTATTGAAAATCTAAACAAATTTCCTATCAAAAGAAAAAGAAAATTTATCGATTTTTTTTTTTATAAAAAGAAAATTTATTGAAAATTTTCTATAAAAAGAAAATTTATTGAAAATTTTCTATAAAAAGAAAATTTATTGAAAATTTTCTATAAAAAGAAAATTTATTGAAAATTTTCTATAAAAAGAAAATTTATTGAAAATTTTCTATAAAAAGAAAATTTATTGAAAATTTTCTATAAAAAGAAAATTTATTGAAAATTTTCTATAAAAAGAAAATTTATTGAAAATTTTCTATAAAAAGAAAATTTATTGAAAATTTTCTATAAAAAGAAAATTTATTGAAAATTTTCTATAAAAAGAAAATTTATTGAAAATTTTCTATAAAAAGAAAATTTATTGAAAATTTTCTATAAAAAGAAAATTTATTGAAAATTTTCTATAAAAAGAAAATTTATCGTAAATTTTCTATAAAAAGAAAATTTATCGTAAATTTTCTATAAAAAGAAAATTTATTGAAAATTTTCTATAAAAAGAAAATTTATCGAAAATTTTGTATAAAAAGAAAATTTATCGAAATTTTTCTATAAAAAGAAAATTTATCGAAACTTTTCTATTAAAAGAAAATTTATAGAATTTGTTGTACTAAATATTAAAATTTAAAATAAAATATTAAAGGTCATTAATCTCCCTCTCATACTATATACAAATATGGCACCAAGCAACCAATTAAAATTATCTACATAAAAAATTAAAACTGCAAATATAGCAACAAAAAAAATATTAACAGTAAAAATAAAAAAGAAGCATATAGGCAGCGTTGCCGTTTTGATCTTTTTCTACCAAATCTGGTAGGATTTTTTTCCTTTTATAGGAAGGTAGGCTAAATCGAATTTTAGTAGATTTAAACAAAGTGCTTTACTTTTTTTTAAATTAAAAAAAAAAATAGTTAATAAAAAATATTGTTTAAATTTTAGTACAAATTTGTATATGTACAGAAAAAAGGTTTTCTCTAATTGTGGAAGAATTATCTTAACTAAAAGAATTTCGAAAGTACTCGGTAAAATCTAATGTCTGCCAAATGGATGGATTGAAACTGTATTTATTTATATTCCGCTTTTATAGAGTAAATGACATGCGAGTAAAAGCCTTAGTTAAAAATGATACTGAAGTAGATTTTAGAATAAATATAGTCACATTAATGTTTCAAACATTATTATAAGCATAAAACAACTTTGAATGAACTGAATTAGAAAGAAATTATTGAAACTAAGTACTAAAATATTTAATCATATTTCTTAATCAAATAATATCTAAATTTGACTCAAAATGAGAATATTAAATTTCGGCAGAAAATGCATCCTAAAATGTTTATTTTTTGGAATATTTGCCAATATTTTCCTAAGTTTAGCAAATCTATGCATTTGCCTTTCAACCGATTTATTTATTGATATATGCATTTTGAGATAAAATTATAAACGTATTAAACGATAAATGCTATATTTAAATGCTATAACTTCCTACCACTGCTAGTGAGCAAAGAACTAATTTCAGTTTTCTTTAATATTTTCAACTAGAAAATTATTGGAGTGGTTTTCCTACAATTTTTTCTCCAAGTTTAAGTTTTGCCAGGTTTCTATCGATTTTGGTAGATTCTTCCGAAAATTGTGGTGGGATGAAAAATTTTTCAGTGGCAACACTACATATAGGCAAAAAATAAATATGCTACTGACGTCAATCTACTTCATAAAAGATTAAATGGCAATTAAAAATTACAACAACAAAAAAAAACTATCACTATAAAATTTATAGTATAAATGTTTGTTGTAACAAAAAGCAATTAAACAAAAATAACTACATGTAAAGAGGTATTAAGTAAAATATTGATATGTATGTGTGACTGTATTAATAAAGAAGAAAAAGTAATAACGATGTAAACAATAACTCAATTGTTATTATTGTTTTTAATAAAGGGTATAAAGGAGATAAAAGAGGGAGGTTGTTGAAAAGAGTTAAAAAAAGGAGAGGTGGGTAGGTGTTAGCTAGAGATGGTTACATTCTAGTGCTGTGCAAGTATTGAGTACTAAGTATCGAGTGCCAAGTATTTGCTCCTTTTTATAGGTACTCAATACTGTAATGTAGTTACTTAATAAAGATCCAAATTAATTTTTAAATATATGAAAATAATTTTATTGATTTTTGTTAACGTTGAATTTAAAGTTAACGTTTTTATGTTTTATATAAATAAATTTATAACATTTTATGCTAATCATTTAAATATATTTGTTTTATTAAAAAAATCCTTAATTAGAAGTTATATTTCAAATTAAAAAATCCGTTAAGTATCGAGTAGTATCGAGTACCCAAACGAATAGTATTGTGTAGTATCGAGTATTCAAAAGTGGTAGAATTTAGCAGCACTATTACAGACAGATTTAGCATTAATTGAGCTACTATATTCCATTGTATTTATCTAATGATTTTTTTTCTTTTTTTTATTTTGCAAATATTATTGTGTATAGTAATTATATTGACGTTTTATGTAATAATGATGTTGATGGTTATAGTTAGTAAGTAATAAATAATTTTTATGGTCACGAGTTTATAAGTTACAACAATTATAACAATTTTATTGTTCTTATATATAATAATGAGATTAAGAGTGTTGTAGTATGTTGTTTATATTAATTATACGGTTTGATCGATTGTTTGATGAAAAAAAAAACAAAATTTATTAAGGGAAACTGAAATTTTTTGTGGAGGTGAGTTACACATAAAGGCGGAACTAGTTACATGAAAAAACAGTGGGTAAGAGAGATAAACATGATTGTTTAGTATTTAGAAGTAAAATAGCTAAAATAAGTTTACAAAAATAATAATTTAATTTTCAAATCAAAAAATTTTAGTTTTCGATTAAAAATTACAAAAAGTTGACGATATAGGTCTTATCATTTTATTTACATATTTTAATAGTACTGAGAGTTACATTCGTGCTAGTAAATGTCAAAACACTATACTAGATAAATTTTTATGTATACAAAGTAACCTCAATTAAACAGCTGATTACTATTATTGATTCTTACAGCTATCAAACTGCATATATAAAAAACATTTATGATTTCGCCTTATTGTTGTTTTTGCGCAACTGTTTCCACCTTGCAAAAATTCTCGTTATTTTGATGTTTGATAGAAAATTGTCTAACTGTAACTAAAACAGAAATGTTAGATGTGATAGATGTGATTTTACTAACTTTTCTTGGATTAATGAAAAAGTTTAAAGTTTTTAATTAATTTTGCCATCAAAATTACATAAAAAAATATATTTATCACAAAAAATCTTAATAAACTTTAATTTAATTAATTAAATAAAGACAGAGTGCAAATAAGAAGAGTTTTATGTCTAATTTTTTATTGAACTATTTTCTTTAAAACATTTTCTCTTAAGATCTACAAAAATTTAATTAATTTTTCCTTTAAATCTATCTGTCTGTAGCATTTAAGCAGCCTATATAAAAATTGTATGATTTTTTGACAAATTTGTGTTGATTTTTTTACACATTTTGTTCGTTATTCATTTTTTTTTTTTTCAAAATTTATGTCAAACGGAAATATGTGTGGAAAAATGTATACGATTAGTATGTAATATATATTCTATAACTACATAAGTTTTTGAATTTTTATAATCCCAGCGGTAAAAATTTTAAGGCCTCCATCGTGCAATTCTTCTAGGGGGTCTATTTGCACCTTCTTTAAAAAGAATTCAATTAGTTTTGTTTAATCCTTTTTATTATTTTAAATAACTGAGTTGTTTATATTATATATGTGTACTTTTGACAAAATAGATAAAAAATAAAAATAACATTTTCTATGAAAATGTAAATTTTTGGATAAATTGTTCCGTGTCCACTTAAGGTATTTTGTCAAAAGTTCAGATATGTTTTCAATGAGATTTTGTTTTTTTTTTTAATTTTCTAACTTTTTACAATAATTAAAAAAAAACTGTTATTTAATATAAATAGAAAAATATTTCATTAAATAGTGTAGGAGACCTGCTGACAGCTTTTCTTCAGAAGGTCTGTTTGCGGCACTTCTTCAGAAGACCTGCTGGCAATTTTTATTGAATGACATCGCGGGTAAAAAATACGGAATGCAGGGAGAAGCTCTTTTGGCTATAAAAAAGGCCTTCTAGAAGGGCTCTTTACCCATTCTTTTTACCACAGCGATATTTAAATATATGCACATGTGTTAGTGCCTCTACACATAAGAATGAAATAAATATTGTTTTTTCAATTTATGTTACATTAAAAATTTAAAACAAAAAATATCAAGTACTTAAAAAGCACAACCAAACACATGTTGTAATAATATATAGAATATTGAAAATAACAAAAAGAAAAATCCAAAAAAAGCAGGCATTTTAACACAGAAAGAAAAAAGATATTGAAAGAAATATATAAAATATTAAGTGTTTAAAAGAAAATAAAGGGAGAACAAAAAAGAGATTATTAAAAAATAAATTATAAATTTTCAATATTTATGTTTTTTATTTTCTCTCTTTTATTCCCAGAAATTTTCCTTTCCCAACAATTAATGATATGGCAGCACGGTAACAATGACATTTTACTCATTGACGAGGCTACCAGATGATTGAAAGCTTTAGAGAAAAGGAATTTTCGATAAATTTCTTTATTATAGAAAGTGTTCCATAAATTTTCCATTTATAGAAAATTTTCGATAAATTTTCTGTTTATACAAAATTCTCCATAAATTTTATTTTTTTACAAAATTCTACATAAATTTTCTTTTTATACAAAATTTTTCCATAAATTTTCTTTTTATAAAAAATTTTCGATAAATTTTCTTATAAAAAATTTTCGATAAATTCTCTTTTTATACAAGATTTTCGATAAATTTTCTTTTTATACAAAATTTTCGATAAATTTTCTTTCTATAGAAAATTTTCGATAAATTTTCTTTCTATAGAAAATTTTCGATAAATTTTCTTTCTATAGAAAATTTTCGATAAATTTTCTTTCTATAGAAAATTTTCGATAAATTTTCTTTCTATAGAAAATTTTCGATAAATTTTCTTTCTATAGAAAATTTTCGATAAATTTTCTTTCTATAGAAAATTTTCGATAAATTTTCTTTCTATAGAAAATTTTCGATAAATTTTCTTTCTATAGAAAATTTTCGATAAATTTTCTTTCTATAGAAAATTTTCGATAAATTTTCTTTCTATAGAAAATTTTCGATAAATTTTCTTTCTATAGAAAATTTTCGATAAATTTTCTTTCTATAGAAAATTTTCGACAAATTTTCTTTCTATAGAAAATTTTCGACAAATTTTCTTTCTATAGAAAACTCGATAAATGTTCTGTTTATAGAAAACTTTCGATAAATTTTCTTTTTATAGAAAATTTTCGTTAAATTTTCTTTTTATAGAAAATTTTCGCTAAAAGTTATTTTTATAGAAAATTTCCGATAAAATTTCTTGTTTTAGAAAATTTCCGATAAAATTTCATGTTTTAGAAAATTTCCGATAAAATTTCTTGTTATTGAAAATTTCCGATAAAATTTCTTGTTATTGAAAATTTCCGATAAAATTTCTTGTTATAGAAAATTTCCGATAAAATTTTTTTGTTTTAGAAAATTTCCGATAAAATTTCCTGTTATAGAAAATTTCCGATAAAATTTCTTGTTTTAAAAAATTTCCGATAAAAATTCTTGTTATAGAAAATTTCCGACAAAATTTCTTGTTATAAAAAATTTCCGATAAAATTTGTTGTTAAAAGAAATTTTCGTTAAATAAGCTTTTTATGAGAATTTTTTTAAACATTGTTTTTATAGAAAATTTTCGTTACATTTTCCTTTTATACAAAATTTCATTAAATTTTCTTTCGATAGATAATTTTCGGTAAAATTATTTTATAGAAAATTTATGATATAATCTTTTTTTTTATAAAAACTTTTCGATAAAATTTCTTTTAAAATTTTGGTTAAATTTGTTTTTATAGAAAATTTTCGTTAATTTTTCTTTTTATAGAAAATTATATTTAAATTTTCTTTTTGTAAAAGATGTTGGTTAAATTTTTTTCTTTCCTTTTAATGGAAATTTCCATTAAGTTTTCATTTTATAGAAAATTTCTATTAAATTTTCTTACATTTTTTTTTTTTATAGAAAATTTTCGATATTTTTTTTTTTTAAATTTTCGTTAAATTTTTTTATATAAAATTTTCGTTCAATTTTTTTATATAAAATTTTCGTTAAATTTTTTTATATAAAATTTTCGATAAAATTTTTTTTATAAAAATATTTTCGATAAAATTTCTTTTTACAGAAAATTTTTAATAAAATTTCTTATTATAAAAAATTTCGTTAAATTTTCTTTTTATAAAAAATTTTCGATAAAATTTCGGTTGAAAATTTTTTTTATAGAAAATTTTCGTTAAATTTTCTTTTTATAGAAAATTTTCGTTAAATTTTCTTTTATAAAAGATGTTCTTTAAATTTTCTGTTTATAAAAAATTTCCTTTAAAATTTATTTTTATAGAAAATTTCCTTTAAAATTTACGTTAAATTTTCTTTTTGTAGAAAATTTTCATTAAATTTTCTTCTTAATGAAAATTTCCATTAAGTTTTCATTTTATAGAAAATTTCTGTTAAATATTCTGTTACATTTTCGATACAATTTTTTTATACAGAATTTTCGATAGCTTTTTTTTATAAAAAAAAATTTCGATAGAATTTATTTTTACAGAAAAATTTTAATTAATTTTCTTTTTATAGAAAATTTTCGTTAAATTTTCTTTTTATAAAAAATTTTTTATAAAAATTTAAAATAATTTTAATACCGCTTTTTAAAACACTCTTTATATCCCCCCAAGTGTGCGTTTATTTCCCTTCTATTTAATTTTGACATCTTGAAACAATTGTTGAGTTATTTTTAGTTATCTATTTAAAAAAAATATATATTTTTACATTTAATTTGTTTTTATAATCTCACATCCATAAAAATATTTTTCTAAAAATATTTCATAAGTTGTGTTAAAAAAATCCTTAGAAATGGGGGCTGTTAATGAAATTAACATTTTTTCGTTCCTAATTTAATTTTTTTTTTTTTCAAAATCCCCAAATATATTTTCAAGATTTTTTTTAATTTAAAAATACATTTTACAAAATTTTTCAACGACATCATCATCTTCCTTTTCTACTTTGTATCTCTATAAAAAAGTATTTATAGACAAAAAAGACTAATATTGATTTTTGTTTTATTTTTAGTCATAATTTAGTTTTTGTTTATAACAATTGTATATTGCGTTCATTATTAGATGCTACGGAAGATAAAATGTCATCCCCACTTTAAAACAACCACCTTTACTACATCTGTGTCATTTTTGTTCTCCCTTTGATTTTCCAAAAATTATCATCTTTGTTAGAAAAATTAAATCCAACAACGTAGATTTTTGAAAAAGTTATTTTTAGTTGCAAATGCCAGATGTGTGTTTATTTGATATTGTTTGTTAATATTTTAGTTGAATTTTTGGGTGTCACTAGCACTCAGATAAATTGGTGGTTTGTTGTTGCGATTTAAAGTAAATGTATTTTGGTCTGACATTTAGAAAAGACATTTAAAAAAGAGAGATTTAAAGTTAAGAGAATTTAAATATTTAAATAGAGATTTTTAATACATTAAACTTTAAAAGAGCAACAGAATAACAACAGAAGATCAGCCGATTTAAAAGAACACATAATTCATAAATCCTTCATTCCCACCAATACTGAGGGGAATAAGCCTTTATTCAGTCAAAGGTCTACTATAGACGTTAAATCGGTATTTTAAAGCTTAAACCAAAGCTCAAAAATGGTGAAGAGTTCAAGTAGAGACTAATGTACAGCATGCCAAATACAAACCTTAAACAAGCTACTTAAAATGCCTTTAGGCATGAATAAAATAAAAATGAGACTTTAATTTTAAAAATGAGCTAAAAGGAGCGCTAAGATGAACAAATTTCTTTAATTTTGTTTCAATTTAGCGCTTTTTGGGTATTTTCCAGCGCTTTTTCGTTGTAAATAGTTGGCAACGCTAAAAAAATTACTTGGTTGAGATTTTTTCTAAATAAAATTTTTCAAAAAAATAACCAAATTTTAAAAATTCAGTTATTATATATATAAAAATTAATATAATCTTAATACATGTATTCAGGTTTTAAATATTTTGCATATTAATCACAAGCTTTATTTAATCTTTAGGAGAAGAAAAGTATTTAAAGTTTAAATGTCTACAACAATGTTTATCAAAATGTGGTCCCTGATTCAATTTTGTAGGGGGTCGGGATATAAAGTTTAATAACAAAAATTTAATTAATTAATTAAAAACAAAATTTTTTTAGTTTTTAATAACCAAATATAAAAAAAAATAATTTTCTTTATAAAGTTTTAAAAACTCCCCGGGAATTCCCGGGAAATTCATTACCTTGTTCCCGTCGGATTTTTTTTCCCCTCTAGTCGGAACACTTGGGAAATCTTATTCAGTTCCTATAATATTACCTAATAAACGGAAAACATTGGTTTGACTTGCTTCAATTTACAGGTATTAATGAATACATTTTTCAGCAACCCACAGTAAAAAGATTCCTCAGTACTTGCAAGAAGAGACTCCAAAGATAGTTAGCATTCAAATAGAAATGTAAATCAATCTTCTGCGTGATAAGTAGTCGCTCTACCGAAATAAGCCATTTCACAACTAAATGAACTTGTTATTTACCGGCAACTAGTTATTACACTATTCAAAGAAATGAGAAAAATAATGGAAACTCATTACCAGGTAATGAGTCCTTGCTGGGCAGCGATACGGAAACCAATCGATCGCTCTTTACATAATGATCATTTGCCAAAGCCCCACACCCAGATCTCAGCTTGATTAATGCTATTAGAATTCAATATCATATATTCAATCTACAGCCAACTGATTTAATCATGTGATCAGAATTTAAGTACCAAATTGGATGTCGAATCGATACTAAATAGATACTTGATTATAAATATCCACTCAGTACCGCAATTCCGTAACTTTTTTTCATTTACTACCGATATCGTTAACTAACGAAGAACTAAGCGACGACTATCGATAGAAATAATAAAATGTCATTATTTGAAAAACAAAAATATAAATTAAAAGTGGATTTTTATTTGAAATTAAAAATCTTTATAAAATGTGAAAAGAAGTTTAAATATTATATAAAATAAGTATTAAAAATATAGTCGGTCAAGCCCGACCATATGATACCCCACACTATTGTGTATGTCTATTAAAATTCGTGCAGGGGTCTTACATTAGACATGTGTAAAATAAAATATACGAATACAGAATATTACGTTAATACTAAAATTTATATGAATTTATGTAATTTAGGGTGATTCCCGAAAGTGGGCTTATATGGGAGCTATGGTAAATTATAATTTGTCAATATGATTTCTACTTATATAAAACTTATTTGTGTCGAATATAAACTTGATACTAACATGTGTATGTGATTTATGCACGTTAAAGTGATTTTCGGAAGAGGGTTTTATATGGGAGGTATGGTCAGTTATGGACCGATCTTCATGACATTTGGCACAAAGATTCGTACTTATACAAAATTTTCTTGCATCGAATTTCAGTAAAATATTGCTATATTTAAAGCATTTACGATCGTTAAACCCCTATCCGGGAGGTGAAATAATGGACCGATCATAACCAATATCAATAGGCTTCGTCCTTGTGTCAGTAAAGTCCCATGTGCCAAATTTCATTGAATTATCTTCAAAATTGCGACCTGTACTTTGCGCACAAGGTTTATATGGACAGCCAGACGGACGGACGGACATTGTTAGATGGACTCAAACAGTGATTCTGAGTCGATTGGTATACTGAGGTTCGGGGTATAAATATGCAGATTGTCTTTCAACAATATACTAATATGAATAAATGTATGGTACGTTGTTGGAAATAAATTTTGATGTTAAATGTTTATTATATTAGGCACTTTCATTGAAAATTATAAATAACTAAGAATGTGAAACTTATTTTTAAAAATTCTTAAAGAATATTTTTCATTAAAAAAATTTTCATTAAATATTGTTTTATATGTATTAAAAATTCACTAAAATGATAACATATCTCTAAAAATATAAATTTTCACATAAAATCCTAATTTTGTCTAAAAATTAAAATTTTTACTAAAAATTCATATTTTAAAAAATCATATTACTTAGAAATAAATTATAATTTTTAGAAAAAAAAACAGGAATTTTTACTAAAAAATAAACATTTTTTAAAAATTTTAAACTTTTACTCAAAATTCAGGTTTTTATTAAAAATTTAAATTTTCACCAATTTATTTTCACTATTTTTTTTTTTTTTCACCAAAAAAACTAAGACTATTCATTAGGAATTTTATTAAATAATAATAATAATAATAAATCTGTTTCAAAAATGTAAATATTGAGTTATAAACACTCATTTTGTTCTCTCAATTTTTGCCAAAATGCGGTAAAAACTTTTGGTAAAATAAATTATATTTTTCTAGTTGTTATTTATAAAAAAAGGATTATAAAATTAAAAAATGGTATTTTTTACAATACCCCATAAAAAATGTGTTGGCTCCTGGTAATGACTACTACTTACTAGACTCATTAGCAGGTAATGAGTTGTCATTATTTTTCTCATTTCTTTGAGTAGTGAAATAACTAGTTACCAGTAAATAATATTCATCATTTAGTTCTGCAATGGGTCACTTCGATAGAACGACTTTGTAGCACTCAGAAGGTTGTCGGTTCAACCCTAAACTAAACGCATATTTAATGTATACATGGCGTAGTGAGTAAGACAACAAGTCAAACATGAAAGAAAGTTTTTACGTAGGTTCAAATCTCAATTGAGCCAACTTTTTGTTTTTATTTATTTGAGCAATTTTATAGTTTTGTAGTATTTGTAGTTTTGTAGTATTTGATTAACTACTAATTTGATTGTTGAAAATAAGTACTTTAGTAATAGACATCGCCATATAAAGGTAATGAGTTTTTCACCCGAATTATAAGTAGTTACCGCCTTTTGGCAATGTAATATGTTAGCTTACCGGGTAAGTGAAGTTTCTAACGTTTTCTTCCTACAAAGATTTTTGGTTTATCAGATTCTAGCATGTTATTTTTGGGAATTTACCATAAGACTTCAAAACTTTTCTGGCAACACTGACCTACAACTATCCCATGACCTTTGCTTTGCATTCCTGACTAATCGTCGAGATCTGGCAAAGCCTGATCAGTTTGGTTGGGATAAAATCTCGTTTTCTCGGTGTAGACTGTCAGAGATTTCCAATTGATATCCCAGATCTTCCAGATTCGGTACTTTACCCCTTTTAAAATTTTCGTTCCTAATGAGATGAAACGCAGGACATTGATATGGATAGTATTTCAATGTCTCGTACTTCTCGCACTCTCTACAGATTATATCATGCGTTACTTCAATCCGAGCTAGCATATATTACACTAATTAGCCTTCTGAATGTTGGGCTATTTCGTTTAAGGATCTCCTTTGTTTTCACGATATTTGTATTTCGCTATAAAATATCATTCGTTCTCCCGACTTTTAAAATATGCCAATCTCTAACATATTCATATCTAGCCTATTCCTTCAGTTCAGTTTTAAACTTTTAGAAAGGTTTTGCGTTTTCTAGTGTGATGGTTTTCAACTTATCAACTCTTTCATTCACGACAATACCATATTATCTCAATATTCTTATACGAGTTTATTTCACTCATTAACTGTAGGACACTTCGAGATGTGACTTTGTCATTTCTTAAGAGTTTCAATAATTTATATGTAAATACATATAAATACGAGTAGAAGCTTTATTATCTACTCTCTTTAACCTGGAAGACGATATTAAGGTTCGGGATTCGAAGGTATTTACTTATATTTCGGATAATTTCATAGAAACCCATTCTCGTTCGGTCTCTAATTTTAGAACCATATGTATATAGGTGGGTTCCTGAAATGTTTCGTACACTATTTTCTCCATGGCCATTCTTCTTTTTTCTTCTTTTCCCGATTTGTGGTAATGCAGTTTGTATAAATCTTACTGAGTTTCTGTAACACATTTCCGTGACAATGTTTCCATTTGATAGAATGTAGCATTTTCAAAATATTTTTTCATTAAAATTATTATAATTTAAATGTTTGAATAAAACAAAAAATTATAATTAAAAATTATGACTTTAGAATTTTATCTACCTTATATTTCAGAAATATGTGCTTAAATTAAATACTTTTAAAAATTTGTATTTCTCCAAAAATCTTTATATGAGGATCCCATTAACTATAAAAAATGGGTCAAAATTAAAAAGGTGCTCTATTTAAACCTAGTAGGTCAAAAGCTATTTCAGAACAGAAAAGATAATATTCAGATTGATCATAGGTTTTGAGTAATAGAATTTTGAAAAAATGAGTTTTCTCATATAAGTACCCTATTGATGATCGAAAAATGGGTCAAAATTAAAAAGGTGCTCTATTTGGGCCTAGTAGGGTCGAAAGCTATTCTCTTAAGAATTCTAGAACAGAAAAGATATTATTCAGATTGATCATAGCTTTTGGTATCAAATCTAGTTTTATATTTTTCTTTTATTTTATTTTTGTAAACGAATTTAGAAAGATTTAAACAACTTAAAAACAGCAAAAGTTTTTTTTGTTTATTTTTGTTTATTAACAATTTGTACGAACAGTTGTAGAATCCACTATTTGATAATAATGTGTCGCTAGTATTTTTTTTTTTTTGATATACGTGAAGAGCAAAAAAATTGAGTGATTTTTTTTTGTTGCCCGTTAAACATTTTATTCAGTGATGGCAACAGCTCTTTTCGGGCTAAATTTAGCGCGTTTATAGTAGTCCAAAACGGGAAAAATATTTTTTAGCCCGAAACTAAAAAACGTGCAAATCTAGTACTTTTGAAAATTTTCGTTTAGCCCTTTAGGTTCTTTTTACTTTTTTCTAAATATGAGAAAATTTTTAACTTACGATCGTTTTTTGTTTGAGTAATATTTCTAGTGTGGTAATATAAACTTCGCTGTTTTTTCTTTTACAGTTTAAATATTATTTCTTTTCTTGATTTGAAATATTTTTTCGAAAAGCATTAAAAGTTCAGTCACAATTTTTATGGTTTTTATGGTTTGAACTAATTTTACAGAAATTTAGTTTTTCGAAAAATATTTTCAACAAATAATTGTTTGAATGGAATTGTATTATTAAAGAACTGAAAAATGTTGATTAAGGTTCATAAAACATAAAAACTCCATAAACCCGTATTTTAATTTACTCAGTTTTTTATTAATATTTTAAGATGCAGCATGTACGAAATATTGATACTATTGTTTATATATTTGTTTTTACTTTTCAAAAAAAAGTTTAAATTTTAGCCCTTTTTGCGATTTTTCACAAAACATGCCTTGATTGCACCAGAAAAACGTTGTGATTTTAACAAATATTTCTGTGCGTTTATGTTCACAAGAGTTGGTAACACTGATTTTATTTACATATGCACGCACTCTTGTTTACTCACTTACGTTTCAAGTACACGTAGGCCTCTCTAGAAGTTAAAGTAACTTAAGTAACTGCATGTGAAACATTTATTAGAGTTTTAAGGAGTTTTGTTATAACAGGTGTATGTCTTGAAGGACATTTTATTGCAAAAATGGATTAAATTCTTTTTTTTTTTTTTTTGATAGAAAATCAAAATAGAATTTATATAAATAAGTATTTTAGTTTCACCTCTTTGTAAAAAAAAATACTCATTTTATATTAAGGATTAACGTCTTTTCTGGTAAAATATGTTTATCATGGACCAGCTTTTAAGAAAAAGGTGTAAATACATAAAAAAAAAGTGATTTGTATTGCATCGATTAAGTTTGTATCGCAATTCTCCGAAGCATTAACATCGCAGACCGGGGTTGATGAGTACGTTAAATCCAAATGCGCATATAATTAAACATACTATATACATATTTATGTAAGTATATTAAATTTTTATTTGCCCATCATCTTACTCACTTGTTCTTAATTCTCTTTGTATAATAGAGTGTTGCCATTATTTTGAAATACTTGTTAGTATTACTGTTACCGGTTGGTGCAATTTTATTTATTTATTTTTTTTTTTTTTTTTTTTGCTATTCTTCTTTTACATTATTCAAAAAAATCTGGAAACTTATAGATAATTAATAGTAACATTTATTTTAAAATAATTATCTATCGCTCATACAAAGGGTTAATGAAATACATAGGTGTAAGAGAATTAAAGTGATTATCTTCATTGCTACCACTTTTCATTTTCATTACAGATGCAACCCTGCAGTTATAATGAAGAAGTAAAAAGCAATCATTAAGAAAAAAAAACAGAACATGTACGTTTTTAATTGTAAACATTAGACAAAAGACTGCACGAAATGTTGTTTAGCAACTACTACACATGTAATTTTTTTTATGGTGAGTAGTATTAAAGCTATGTATAAAGTTCTTAAAGAAAATCTAACTGTAAACTTGAGTTTAAATTAAAAAAAAAAATGAGCATTTTCATATCCAAATAAAAGAAGAGTTTCATTTGTTCTTCACTTCCAATTAAGAATTAATTAATAAGAGGCGAACAAAATACTTTAAACGTTAGTGGTTGCAAATATGTACTTTTTAAAATAAATTTTTGTCGAAAGTGAATTAATTGTTCTTTTTTTTCAAAATGAAAAACGAAATGTTTAATTTTATTTTAAAAATATTTTACTCAAAATACAAATTTGTGTTTATGCATAGTCATGCATACACTTATAAAGACTTCAATTCAAAAAATGGTTTGTTTGATCAAATAATTCAACATATTAATAATTTGCACAAATTTTTAGAATAACATTCGTTATAAAAAACAAATTTACAAAATAATTACAACAACTGTAAGTAATTTATAATTTACATTTTCGAAAAATTAATTAATCAACTTGCTTTTTCTATTATATTTACTACAAGAGAAAACTTTTGTAATATTTTGTTTAAAAAGAAAATTTTTAAAACATTTTGCAAAACATTTTATTTTGTAGAAAATTGTCAATTTGTGGAACATTTTGTTCACAAAAATAGAAGTTCTATATAATTTTTAAGAAATTTTATATAAAATATTTTATTTTTTTTTTTTCTAAGTTGTGCGTAATACAAACAACAAATTCTAAAATGTTCTTTAAACATTTTTTTATTATAAAAAATTTATAAGAACAAATTTATACGAAATATATAAACGTACTGCGCATAATTCGCTGCGCAGTGAAGCATTTGCGAATAGGCCCATAATAATTTTAAAACTTCCTATTACAAAAATGTTTTTACAGAATATTTTTTTATATATCGAAAAAATATCACCAATTCCAAAAACCCTATCGAAATATTTAGAAATATATTTTTTTTTTTTTTTTCATTATGGCGAAAGTGTCCTAGCTTGGCGAATTTTTTTTTTTTTTTTTTTTTTTTTGCGATATTATTTTATTTTGGCGATAGATTTTTCGTTTCGACGACGATAGGTTTTTCTTTATAGCAATATTTTTTTTTTTTTTTTTTTTAATTGAAATAGTTTGTTTTTTCATTTTAGAGATAGTTTTGGCGATAGTTTTTTATTTTTGTTAGCTTTGATATTTTTGACTATTTTAGTATCTTATAATTTAATTTTTGTTAACGTTTTTATGATTGATTATTAGCAGAATAAAATATAGCTATAGAATCCTCTAAAAGGGTCTGTGAAATGAAAGATATAATGGACGTTTTCAATGAAATGCACCTGCCTTGTTCGCCGAATAAGCCCCAAATTAAAAATGTTGACATTTCTTTCGAGTTCAGGAATAGCTACTTTTTAAACTTTTTATTTGGTGTATCAGATTTGGAAGCAAATTTGAAAAATGTACAAAATGTTCTACTAGAAGAAGTAAAAAATTATATTTCGAAAAATGAACCAAATATTAATTCTCTTCCAGGTGTAAACCATCCTGAAATTTCCGATGCTGAAGCCCTTACCATTTTTGTTAGCATGAATTTGTCAAATGACTTTGTAGCTTAAGTATCGGAAAATTTTGTTATAGAAAGACCTAGAACTGGAGATAATACGTTACAAAAATCTGGAAATCACATGTCATCCACCAAATTGTCAGAAATTGAGATTACAGATGATAGTGGCAAAACAGAAGAATCTAATATAATTACAGAAAAGAATGCAGTATTAAGATCTCCCTCCATTAAAGTATTTACAAAAAAAATAGGCTTTTTAAATAAAAATAAAGGAATTCCCAAAAATGTATTTCCGATGCGGGAAAATTTACAATTACCATTAATCAAAAATCCTTTTTAATGGAATTCTCTAACGGAGAAAACAACAATGAGTTTGTAAAATATATAGAGGATATGGTAAGGGAGAATTACAAAGCTATTAATAATGTCTGTCCGATCAATTTGAAATCACATGGGTTCAATAAGGATAAAACAATATTGAGGTTATATGCACATTGCATTTATTAGGCCAGTTGTTGCAGGCGTTACAAATCTGTTGTATACTTTAAAAATGATCCAATTACTGTTGATGTTTTTACGGACTCTCAGAGGATTGTTCAGTTAAGAATGTCCATAAAAACCAACAAATAAGGGCAATACGTCGAAAATTTATTAAATCTGAAGTGAAACATAAATTTTCATCAAGTTTTAGAAACAAGCAATTGATTAGATTATCTAAGCCCTTGAGATATGTGGGTAACATGGGGACAGTTTTATCTTGCGATGTTACAAGAAAAATAATATCAGAGTCATTGAGAAGATTTGATAGAGATAAGAACCCTTTGGTAGATTTAATATTAATGCAACGGGATAAGAAATAGGCTTCCATTATACAAAAAGTCGCCAGCCCGTTAGAAATATATATGTTTTCTACTCAACAATCAAAATTAACTCAAATAAATTCAAAGAAACTTTTAAAAATGATAGATTCCACGGGTGGCGTTGTATGCAAATTTGATAAAAATTCAAATAGAGTGTTCTTGTATACATTGGTGCATATTCCTATAAACACACATACATTATTTTTAATCAAGTTACCAAAGATGGGCCTAAATATAATTAAGGTGCTTGTCGCTGGCTGCGACAGTCGTTCGCAAGAAGCGAATTTAACTCCGCTACACCGTTAATTGAAACACAGATTTTCAATTAATACTTGTCTCGATGAAGCGCGTTTATTTCTAATATAAAACATATAAATTAATAACAATAACAATTTAAGTAACATTCACTACTTACCGCAGTGCTTTTCCCTTACGAACTGATTTAACTTATACAATTATTTTCTCATGTACCACAACTAGTTATGTGTATAACAAATTATAACACATTTCAAATAACGGTACCACGTTGACGAAACAAAGCACTGCAGTAAGATCAATGTTAAAGGGGAACAACAAAGTATATAAGAATTCCTACACAATAATATACATAAGACAAAATAACATTAAGGTGGCTCAAAAACAAATGAACATAAAATAAAACAAATAAATCAAATTAGTTCATATTAAATGAAATTAAAGTAAATAATAATAAATTCATCGTAAACAAAATAATAATAATAATCAAATAAATTCACAGCTCCTTTATGAGCCATTTGGCGAGAGTGCTACAAATTAATTTTTTAAAATATTTATTGACCACTTAAAAAATTAATAACAAAAAACTTAAAATGTCCATTCATTTTTGTTATTGTAGCTTCAGTAGTTTAATGCCATTTTTTATGGCATTTTTATATATACGCACTTAAACTAATGAAAACAACTAATAAAACCTTTGTCTTTGATAACTTCAAAAATTCGGTTTGGCATTGATTCAACTAATTTTTGAAGAAAATCACTGTCAATTTCTTCCCATCCTAACTTAATTTTTAATTTTAACTCCGTTATTGTAATTTTCTTTTCACTATGTGTATTTCTTGCGTAAACTCATGGGCCATGTACCCCCACAGATTCCCCATTGGATTTAAGTCCAGACTGCAAGCCAGAAGTGGAATACTATGTTCATTAAACCACGATTTAGATTGATTGGAGACATGGATTGCAACGTTAACCTATTTTTCTCATTTATGGATGAAGATTGCATAAATGAGAAAAATAGTTCATTATCATTATTTTTCCAATAGTTCATTATAAATTGCACTGTTCATTTTAGTTGGATTTCTTTGCAACAAAAAGGCTGTCCAAACCATAACGCTGCCTCCACCGAAATTACGTCCAATTTCGACATACGAATTTCGTTTCAAAAAATCATTATAATAGCAAGAATATAAGTCGGTACCCCCACCAAATTGAATTTCTTTTCATCATAAAAGATTACTTTACTCCACTCATCTGTCCTTTTCATATATTTGCGAGCAAATTTTAAACAATTTTCTTCATGAACATCCTTGATCACGAAAAAATTGAATTTGAATTTTTTCCTGGTCTGTATATATATATATATATATATAGATATATATATAATATATATAATCTATATATATATAATCTATATATATATATAATCTATATAGATATATATAATTTTTTTTTTTGCAATAACTTTTTACACAAATTTTTCTTCACTGCGTTTATAAGAATATTCCAAATTTCCAAATTAAAGAAAACAACTAAGGCAAGAAACAAATATTTCATACATAAAGAAAGTACCGTTATATCGCGAGTTATTGTAACAACACAGCATTGTTTTTGTTTAAGAGAAACGAATATACCTCAAAGAGAAACAAATATTTTAAACGTGTTTATAGGAATATGCACCAGTGTAGTGTAGTACTGCATATTAAAGACTAAAATGGAAAAGGAATTTTAATGCCAATTGCAGAAACCTTAACTTGCAGGCATTATGAAGAGGATATTAAAAAGTGTTTTATGAAATTAAAAGTTTTTGCGTTGCAAATAATATATTGTGGCCAATGTGCAAGAGAATTGTAGTAGATTAGAGTTGGGCATTAATTAATTTGAGCCTTAAAATATTCAATAACGATATAGCTAATATTGATAACTATTTGGCAAAATGTAATATATCTATATATAAACAAATCTTTGAATTTTATCATAGTACAAATTTGTTGTCATTTTATAAGAATAGTTGATAAGGATATTGAATAGTGCTCTAAAGACAGCGATCAAATCAGCCATTTTGAAGTCTCTTATGTTTAAAGCTATAAATATTTCAAGTATTGAGCTACTTTGGGTACGGTTCGACGCAGTAGCACTTTTTTACAATGCCATTAAGAAGTAAATATTATTCTTGACTCTAAAGTAGAAAATCCGTCAACATACCCAAAGACCGAAATGAAAGGACAATATGTCAAAAGCCAATTTTATAAGAGAAGTGTACAAATATTGATAAGTCAAAGATGAAATTAAAAAAAAACTTCAGAAGATGGTAATTTTATTAAAAAAATGATAGGTTTTTGGACATAGTAATGACAAGGTGGATGTCATATGTTGTGCTATGGTCCAATATTATAGGAAAATTTATTGACAGTGCTGAAACTAGAATTTCAAATAGCTCTGTAGAAGGTACTTTTTCCATAATGAAAAATTTTCCCAACTGAATATGTAGGAGGTCGTTTGAATACATTCATGCTAAAATCAACGAGGTTGAATGCAAGTAACTTTGTACACAAATAAAAGACAATAAAGTTAAAGAAACCTGGAAAAGAACTAAAAAAAAATAATAATAAAAATAATAATAAAGAAAATTTAAATATTAACATGGTTTTAGGAGAAAAAATGTTTCAAAAGTGATACCTTTATTTTAAACGAAAGGTTTCCAAGAAAATTGAAAAATATACAAATTTTATTTGGAAAATGTGATCAAACAACGTTGACGACGATTTAAAATCATTTAGAACAACTTCGATTATTTTAAACGAAATGGAATTTCTTAATCCAACAAAAGAAATTTTTAATCATATACTTGAAATTTATATTTACATTATTATTTTTGAAAATGAAATGAAAAATGTGGAAATAATTACGTGCGAAGAGGGAGAGAGTTGCAATCTTTTTTATAAAAAATTGCACTTTAGATTTCAAAAGTATTTTTGAAATCGAAAAAAATCTGTTCTTGTAATACCAATTTTGAGAATGCATCATTTTACTTTTTTTTGCTACATAAAATCCAATGGGAGTAAAAAGTGAAATTAAGTCAGAAATTCGCAAAAACATTTTGCGAGATTTTAACTGAAATGGGATTAGCAGCAGATGATTGGACATTTGTCGAAATATCGCATGCAAAGCAAAGCGATTGGTGCAATTGTGGTGCTTTCTGCTGACAATTTCCAGAATCTTTAGTAAAAAATAAATGGACAATATTATAAATCCAAATGAATATTGAAAAGTCATGACAAGCAAATTACTTAACTACGGAAAAGACATGACTAATAAATGCTTACATTGCGCAGATTTGAGCAATACGCCTTTTAAAAATTGCAGCTGTTGACCAATTTTGTTTAGATCAATATTATGAACCAAATGACATTTATGCGTTTATATATCGTAATAGGATTTCAAAATCTGTGTTATATAATTTGCTTTTGCCATTTTGTTGTCGTCAATTCCTCTCTGTTTAAAGAAAATAAATAAGATTGAAATACATTATGTTTTATTAGAACATTATTCCGAAAAAAATTTTCTTTGACAAAGCGAAAATGGTGGCAAATTCAAATTCGAAGAAATTAGTTAAATGTTTGTATATTTTAAAAACCCCTTGGCACATACATATATAATTCCCATTATTTACGTATTTTCATTTAATTAATTTCTTTTTTTGGGTTTAGATTTTATTTTGTTAAGTTGTATTTTTTTTTTTTTTTTAATTAATGTTTGTCAAGTACCGCTTTTCTAATCCATATGCTTTAGAACCATTACATATTTTTATTTTTATGCGCATTTTATTTTCTTTATACAGCCTAACATATTCAGCTTACTTTTTATTTAATTGTATTACGTCGTTATTTATTTATTTTCTTTTTTTTTCAAAATTTTACTACGTTTCAGTATTATGAACATATTTTTGTGTTAAAGGTTTTAATAAAGGTAACATTAAAAAAAAATTATGTATGTTTATATTTCTAAATCTGAATTAGAAAAATAACAATATTGATTTTAAATAAAATAGTTGTCTTATTATATTTTATTAAAATAATCATCTTTAGAATTTTATTTTATTTTTTTATACTTTTATTAATGTTTGTACATTATCTTTAACGTCTTATTTAAACATGAAATGCTACTACACTGGTGAATATTCCTACATATAAACGCATTTAAAATTTTTGTTTTTCTTTGAGGTGTATTCGTTTCTCTTAACCAAAAACAATGTTGTGTTGTTGCATAGTGTCTATATTAGACAATTTTTTTTTCAAGAGAAATGCCAAAATAAACGAGAATTTATACAAGCTGGAAACAGTTGCACAAAAACAAAAATTAATGTTTTTTTTATATATGCAGTTTGATAGCTGTAACAACCATAAATAGTAATAAGCTGTTTAACTGAAGTTAACTTATATAGATTCGCACTGATTTTGAAATTTGTCTAGTATAGACACTACTTACAATAGCTCGCGATGTAACGGTACTTTTTTTGTAAGAAATATTTGTTTTTGCTTTTGTTTGTTTTTTGGTGATCATTTCAGTGGAATATTCCTATAAACGCAGGCAAAAAAAATTTGTCTAGAAAGTTATTGCAAATATATATATATTAAAAATTTTAATTTTTAAAAATTTGTTTCACTTAAGGTAAGTTTCTGATGACGAAATTTCTGTTTACTGGAAATATTTTTGTATTAATTGGGAAATTTCATCAGCTTAAATGATGCCCAAAGGAACTTTTCTTACAAACCAGGAAAAAAAATTCAAATTCAATTTTTTTCGTGATCAAGGCTATTCTAACAGAGAAATTGGATGAAAAATTAACCACTCGGAAGGAGTTATTCGAGGATTTATTTAGAAAGAGCAGAAATACAGTGTGTGGAAACCAACAAAAGGTAATAGAAAATTAACAAAAGGGCAAATTAATAAAATAAAAGAAGCCACCCACAATAAATTAAATGCTATACAAATAAAGAATAAACTTGAATTTCCTGTCACTTGCAAATATGTTGCACCCATTTTGCCAACAGATGGTAACATAAAATGGAAGAAACCAAAATGTAAGCCAATGGTAAAACATCATCATAATTAAAATCGTTTAAAATTTGAAATGGACAGACGAGTGGAATAAAGTTATCTTTTCTGGTGAAAAGAAATTTAATTTCGACTTTCCCGATTCATATTCGTACGTCATATTCGAAACGCAATTTCGGTGGAGACAGTGCTATCCAATTTATAATGAACTTTTTTAAGATGTTCTCATTTATGGGTGAAAAAATGGTTGAAGATTGCATATTCCAACAGGAAAGCGCCCCAATCCATGTCTCGAACCAATTTAAATTATCGTTCAATGAACATAGTATTCCACTATTGGACTGGCCGGCTTGCAGTACAGATTTAAATCCAAGAGAGAATCTGTGTGGGTATATGGCCCGTAAATGCACAAAATGAAACCATGACAATAACGGAGTTAAAACTAAATTTAAGCAAGTCTGGGAAGAAATTGACAGTAATTTTCTTAAAAAAAAATGTCGAATCAATGCTAGACCGAATTTTTGAAGTTATTCGAAACAAAGGTTCATCAACACAATATTAATAATGCTAAATTGGTTCATTAGTTCAAGTGCGTTAATAAAATAAAATTACAATGAAAAATATATAATTTACATTTTAAGTTTTTTGTTATTAATTTTTTAAGTGAATTCAATATATAATTAAAAATATGATTTGTAGCATCCTAATTACTTTTTAGCCCCATTTTTGGTAAGTTGTTTTACGTGCGTTTATAGCAATATGCACCAGTATATTTTTGCGATTTTTTTTTTCTTCTACTCAATATTTTATAAATTGATAATATATACATATATTACAGTTATAATTAAAGAATTTTTGTTTTAGTTTATAAATATCATAATATATTTTGTCAAATTTTATTAACTTTTAGTAAAAAAAAAATACAGAGTCTAACTGCAAACTATCAGTTTTGTGCAATTTGAATTTCATAAAAAAAATTTATTCGATTATATTAATTTCAAGTTAAAGATTTAATAATTTGTTTTAATATTCTTTTCCATTTTTATTTTGCATATACAGTAAATCTTTAATGCAAAATAAAACACTACTTCTTAAATATTTGTCAAAGTTGCTAAGAATGCTATATTTTTTTATCTCATTTGTCCTATTCTCAAATAGGGCCTAATCTTGTAGAAAAAGGATCTTTGTGATAACCAAATTTATTACTAATTGATGTTTAAGTATACATTTTTTGGACTGAAACATACTGAGGAAATTGAAAAAAAAATTCTATAGAAATACTTTAATGATAGTACTGAAAAATGTATTTCTAATACATTCACAGATTGGAAATAAATTTGAATATTATAACGTTCCTTTTTCTGGTGAATCAAAATGTTCTTGATGCTCTGAAATTGTCCCCTTGTATTCACATATTCACATCCCCTGTAAGGAAACATCAAAGTTGTAACGTACATACAGCAATTGCCTTCATATTTCTATCTATCGCTCTTATAATAAAAGTGGGCTAATTTATTCAATAATTTTTAACGATTTAAAGTATGAATTTTAAATTTTTTCAAAGCAAGTTACGACCTCTGTTGTATCGATTTACCTACGTCGTAAACATTTTTTAAATTAAATTTTTGAAAGCATTATCAAATTAATTTAAATTTTTTTTACGATATAAATTGATACAATTGAGGATGTTAACAGAGCTACAACGAATTTTTTGATTAATAAAATTAAATTATTAATTAATTTATATTTTGGCATAAATCAAGATTACCAGCACACTTGATTTTTAAATAATTTTGATAATGATTAAGTAGCATTTTTATTTGAGATTAAAGCAATGTACAAAATTTTGCCCGCTGGCTCTTAGTTTACTAGTTATGGGTACTTGAAGTTATAATATAAAAATGCAATTTTCTCCTTCCTCCTGTAATGAATTTGAACAATATCATAGGAAAGGTCTTGGGTTAATGATTTTGCACATTTTATATACCAATCGAAAGGCCTTTCCTATGATACCTATATTGTCCACATTCATCATAGTAGGAAATATTATACTAGTAAAAATCCATTAATTTTTCTAAGTATTAATTTTTAAAGTGCTATATTTTTGTTATTTAATAGGCTATGGGTATGACATGAGGAACATATGAAAGCTTGAAATGTTCTCTAAATGATTTGATGTACAGGAGAGTACCGTTATATCGATATATTTTTGAGACAACGGTACTTTTGTAAAAAAAAAGTCAAAATAAAAAGTAATAAAATATCATATTGTCCCACCATGGGTTAATGATTTGACACATTTTACATATCAATCGGAAGGCCTTCTGAAGACCTATCCAATGATACTCATATTGTTCATTTTCACTAAAGTACCTATAACTCGAAAACTAACAGAAAGCGGAGAAAAATTTTTATGTAACTTTTTTTAACCAAAAATAGTGCTTTTGCCGAAAAGAAAATTTGTTAAAAAATCAACAGTGCCGGTAATCTTGATTTGTTCCCAAATTTGTATTTTAAAATACATGTATGGAGAAGTCCCAAAACAAATGAAGCACCCGTTTTTGTTAACGGTCCTTTTCATTTGTTCTATCTTTTTTTCATTCTCCTTTTTTTATATAAGTATCCAATTACTTAAGTATACATATGATACATCTTATATTGTTTTACGCTCTAAAATGTCCTCTATATATTATTATATCTTGTTAATAAGTTTATATATTTATTAAAATAAAAACATGATTTAAAAATATTAATACTCGTAACTATTACAAACAAAAAAAATTTTTTTTTTTTTTTTTTTTTTGCTTTAGAAAAATATTTTAATTTTGGACAAAGTTTAGTTTTTTAAATACAATAAGTCTTTAAAAGAATTATAATAAAGTTAAAAATTTTTTTACCAACATTACAAAATACATATTTGCATCTATAGAAAATTTGTTAATTTCTTTAATCAAAATGTCATCAAATTTTGTTAAAATCATTGTATATGAATTTATTAAATAAATGCTACTATTAATTATCTATAAACTTTCAAGATTTTGTGCTTTTTTTAATTGATATAAAGGAAGAATCTCAACAGAAAATACAAATTTAGCAACAGGTAACACTGATGTTAACAAGTATTTTAACATAATGGCAACACTCTATTATGCAAAGAGAATTAAGAACAACTGAGTAAGATGCTTGACAAATAAATATTACATATACTTACATACATATGTATATATAGTATATGTATGTATATGCTCATGTGTATTTAACGTACTCATCGACACTGGGGCCCCAATCTGGGTTGTTAATGGGGCCGCAGAATTGTGATGCAAACTGAATAGACGCAATACAAATCACTTTCTTATGTATTTACAACTTTTTCTTAAAATCTGGTCCAGGATAAACATATGTACAACAAGAAAAGAATTAATATATATATTTTTTTACAAATACTTATATAAATTTTATTTTTTTTCTAGCAAAAAAAACAAAGAAAGAAGACATGTTATAATAAAACTCTTTAAAACTCTAATAAATTTTTCACATGCAGTTACTTAAGTTACTTAAACTTCTAGAGAAAAAATATGCTGTATATAAATCGAAATCATAACGACGCAAATTGAAAGCACACAAATCGAGGCCTAAGTGTACTTCAAACGTAAGTGATTAAAAAAGCGTGCATGCATATGTAAATAAAATGCTTAACGGGCAACGCTAGAGATCACCACACAACATCCACAAAAAAATTCAATGATATTTTTTGCACATGCTAACTATTGACATATACAGTAGACGCTCAGAAATTCGAATCAGTAATTTTATTACATTTATGGCTCTAATTTTTTTTTTTTTTTTATTGTAAACACTAAAATTTTGACAATTTAGTTTAACCAAATACAAAGTAAAAAGGGGAATCCCATTTTAATAGATGATTTACAGATCTTGTTGATGTTATTAGAGTTTAAAAGTAAGTTTTTTGATGTTTGTATATGTATGTATTTATATTATACATACTAAAGTCAAATGAACTGAATTGTTATTTTTTGTTATATTTCGTTAAGTTTTTTATAGTTTTTATGTTAAATGAACTAAAATGAAAAAAATATAGTTTTTTATATCTTTATGATCAAATTTACCTAAATTTTTGTATAAAAAAACCGTCCAGAAATTCGAATAATTCGGAAATTCGAATCGCCCTAAAAACAAAGTGGTTCGAATTTCCGAGCGTGTACTGTACTACAAAAAAATACTAGCAACACATTATTTTCGAACAGTGGATTCTACATCTATTCGTACAAACTGCTAATATACACAAAAAAAACTTGCTAAGTCTCGAAATTATTCATTTAATAAAATAATAGAAATCGTTTCGTTCGTTTACAAAAATAAAATAAAAATATAAAACTAAATTTGATACTTAAAACCTATGATTATCTTTTATGTTCTGAAATCCTTAAGAGAACAGCATTCGACCCTACTGGTTCTAAATAGAGCACCTTTTTCATTTTGACCCATTTTTTGATAGTCTTATAAAGATTTTTTGAGAAATAAAAATTTTTAAAAGTATTTATTTTAAGCAAATATTTCTGAAATATAATCAATCAATCTGAATAATAATCAAAATTATATTAATTACAATTTTTGGTTTTATTCAAACATTAAAATTATAATAATTTTAATGAAAAAATATTACGAAAATGCTATTAAAAATTTTAAAAATGTTAACAAAAGCAAGGATAAATCTATTCTGTTAAATAAAAGTCATTAACATTTTTAAAAATATTATTAAAATTGAAAATAATTAAATTCTGCTAACTTAACAGTCTTTGAGTGAGTATATAGTATAATTTCAATAGCTTTTGTCGATACGGTTCTCATTGCTACGCAAATTCCTATACAACATTGTCGGAATTTTTTGAAGAGGTTTTATATAACCTTTTATCTCCAAGGACGTCCACTATACTAAGTAGGCATACATAAAAACTGGTCGTAATACGCTTGCGTATAGCCAGTATGTCTCCTTTGCGATTACGCCCCACTTCGCTCCTATATTTTCTGCAAGTCCACATTCTGCGAGCACTCTCTCTCTCTCTCTATTCTGCTCTCAATTTGATCTTTCCAGGATAATTTCCAATCAAGTACTAGTCCCAGGTATTGTATTCGTATGTGAATAAGAACTAAAATAGGGTTTCCTTCCGACTAGTAAAAAGTACGGAGTTTGAATGCAGTATTTTATGAAGACTTCTTGTATCCTATTCCAAAGGATTTATTTCTTACTTTCAGTGCATTATCAAAAAATACGCATCCAACTTTAAAGAGGATAGTTCATGATATGCTGTGCTCACAGCTTTATCCTCGAATTCCGTGAGTTGAAGTTCATCAAAATTTTAAACCTTTAAATATTCTAAAGTGTTTACAGGAACATCCTCTGCAAATTGAGCTTTGTAAATTCATATAGGGCAAGCTGAAAGAGAGACGCCTCCACCAAAGATCTATTATTTTGGCTTTAGCTATTGCGCTTCAAAGAGAGGATCTTATGTTTTGTATTGAATCAGTAAAGCTGCCTATATGAAAATACCTGTCTTTAGAAATATATAGTAAAATCTAGGAGTGCTAACAAGATTATCCTCTGTACATTTGCTTGGCGCTTGGTGCCTTTTGATGGGCCTAAAAACTTATTTTGGCATCTCGGTTTGGTACTGTTGCTATGAAATTTGCTTGCAAAATTTAGCCGGTCAGGAATCAAACCGGAGAAATATTCCTGAAATAGTCTAATAAGATGATGTATTTTGAGAACATTTTGATCGGTGCTTGAAGCTTGGAGAAAATCCCTACATTTTTATATAAGAGATCCAGGCATACTTACAGAATTATTCAGCACTTTTGCAGGACCATATCCTTTTTTCGGCATCTTGAATTGATGTATTAGGTAAAGGAGTGGGACTTGGATGAAAAATATGGAGTTGCTTCTAGATTTAAAATAGTAATAAAGGAAAATTCTCCGCACATTGTGATCATTAAATTTTGGACAATTTTAATTTCAGAGAATGCCAATTTAAACATACACCATGTACATTTTGAACCTTTAACTTTTTTCAAATTTACTTTTCTTACAAAATCCTTTCAAACACTTAACCACTAACAAAGTCTTTTTTCCAGACAAAATCTGGCTTATTTAAAAAACATTCCAACATTTATTCCTTCCTTCGTTTTGTTTTTACAACATTCTTTGCTATATTTGTAACCAAAGAATTTTTGTTTAGAGTTTCTCGTGTTTCGTTGCCCGTGTTATTGGCAATGTCAACACCCACCTTAGGCTTCCTGGTTTTACTTTTTTATGGTTAAAGCTACTGTGGTTGTTGTTCTTTAGTTATACTAAAAATAATATACTCTGCTGCTTTACATGAAATTATAATAAGCAAGAGGTATTCAGTGTTGCTAAACATAAGCACTGTACTCAGAGAATAAATGTATAGAAGCGAAATTGTCAGTGAAAGATTCCATTAATAAAATTGCTTTATTAAAACAATCTCAGAAGCAAGTTTACAATAATAAAATTTGTTATGTTTAACAATCCTTAAAAAAACTCTCCTTTTCGCTTCTTATCCTAGTACTCTAATAAAATGTTATATGTTTACTCTTGTTACTCTAAACAAATTTTACTATTCCGAGCTTATTCTTATCACAACATTAATATTTAGCTGTAACTGGATGTGTATCCGTCTGTCTGTTTGCAACATAATAGTAATAGCACGCGCTGCATTTCTATTATGAAAATGCAAAAAAGAAACAAAAGCCACGAAAAAGGAGAACAAAAATACCCAGAGAACAAAAATAAACAGAATGGGTGAATGAATGAATAAATAGCTGCAAAAAAGAGTACAGAAAATTTTGTTTGAAAATTTATGTAGAAGCGAAATATAAGAGTATGTCTGTCCATCCATACGTCCGTCTGTTTGAAATGATTGTATGGTCTGTCTGTGCATTTAATTTTTTGTTAGTCTATGTTTGTTTGTAATTCATTGCGTTGTTGTTTTTGTTGTTACTTTTCTGGTACACATTCTACAAAAGACGAGAGACTTCTTACATCCAATACATTGTGAAAATGATGCACAAAATGCAAAAAATAAAAATAAAGGTGGCAGATTTGCAAGTGCATAAAATTAGTTTACAAGCTAACAGTGGGACCAAGTATATTCAAACCAGAATAATTTATCAAATAGGAAGATAATAAAATTTAAATAATATCCATGTAATCCGTTAGTGACTTCCGATCTATCGTGAGATTAAAGTATTCCTGGTCATTAATTCGGCCGTTCTATATTAAATATTGCATTAACAATTGATCGTCTAGAATATTTTTCTCGTTAGATCCCAAATAATTAAACAATCGTTGAAAAACAGACTCACGTTGATTGGTGCAATTCAATTTGGGAACTTTAACCCTCAAAATCTTTGGGCGATTCATTGTCCCAATTTGAACTCCATCGAAAAATAGTTTTACCTCCTTAGTCCAGGTGGTAAAGTGGTGCTGAGGTTCGACTCAGCGAAAGAACTTTAAAATGACTGTTTCTTTATAAAAATCTGATACGTGCCATTATAGTATCAAAGGACTCTTAATAGTGAATGATACAATGCATTAACGTCTACCACGATAATGCATTTACTAAAAATATCGATTTGATAAGCCCAGTCACTTTATTGTAATACCTTGTATCAGAAATAAATTGTTTAGTCAACGTTTTTCGACGCCTCGAAAAGCCATCATTGCAATCAAAATTTAGAGAGTCCTCAGTTAAGTGAGAAATGTATTCAAATATATCAGAAAGTATATCGACTATCATGGAGAATACATTGGAAAACGAATGAAAAAAAGTTGGCAAGTCATTTTGGTTAAAAAATGCATTGAAAATTAGAGTAGTTTAAATTTATACGTTCTTCTCTGAAATAATGTGATTAAAGCTTTCCTAAAGTGAATTTGGTAAATGTTAGTCTAGTGCGTTATATAGTTCGAGGCCTCGATATAGAAGGGGCCTTTAACAATATTAGGATAAAGATGATCAGTGAGGCACTGGCTTCATTGAATATATGTGAATTCCTAATTTAGTGGCTAACTCTAATGCTGAGTAGCAGGGTTATCAACTCGAGCATGGAGAACATTTGTATAAATAAGGAAGCTCGTGACGAGAGGCACACCACAGAGGGGTGTCCCTTTTTCCATTACTGTCACTCTTGACTGTGAATGTCATTTTAAGACAGCCTTTTTAAGATGCTAGTGGTTTTACTGGTTTCGGATAAATTTTTACCTACGATCAGTAAGGTCATGCAATCAGATCTACGGGAAATGTCTCTTTGCGCCAATAGTAAGAAATTGGTGGTAAACCTGGGGAAAACTGAGTTAGTTCTGTTTACCAGGAAATATAAGCTTATTGGTATTGAATGTGATGAACTTGCACTGTCGATGGAAGCCAAATACCTGGGTGTATACTTGGACAGTTTTCAAGAAACCATTTTAGCAAACGTAATTTTTATATAATTGAAATATTAAAAAGGAAGGGATAAATTCAACTCTCAACATTTTAGAAATATTTAATTCTATGCTCGCGGTGAAAGATTAGTGAAACCTTTTAATTTTCAATATTACCCAGCGAACATTAGAAAGGACGTCGGCAGAATAAGATTTTATTTCCAACTTTGTTTTAATGGGTGGAGAAAAGGTACATGAGAAATTTTTATGTTAAATTGTCTTTTTTATCGAAAATTTTAATTTATTTCGAATTTTTATTCTTTATTCGTCTTTTTAAAACAAAATGAATTATTTTTCACTTTTCTTTTTGGTAAAAGGGTGAAATTTTTAAAGAGAACAATAAATTTAACAGCTTATGTTAAACATTATTGCTCAGCTGTTTAAACATTTATTGCGAAATAGATTGCGCAATAGATTTCTTATTGGTCCACACGAAACATTTTAAAGAGAGAGATCGAATTTGACAATTGCCAACATGAAAAAGTCTACGTGTAAACTAGAGTTTAAAAAGATATAGCTATCAAAATAGTACTGCCACTAGAGAAACAAGCCGAGGCAAAATGAAATATTCAACGACGGCGCGATACTTCTTAATTGACCGCGGTGATGCATATTAAACTAAATCGGCGGCGGCTTAAATTTCGGCTGGGATTCAGTAAATGATATATTTTGTCACCCGTGCATCAACAAAAGAAAAAAAAAAGGAATAAAATAGTTCAAATATAAGTATGGATTTCATCATTCATTAAAAATTTATTTATTTATTTATTTATAAATAAATAAATAAATAACAGATGATAAATTTATCATCTGTAAGAATAATAATAATAATAGATAAAGCCACTACATTCACTACTTCTAAAAACATTAGTTCTGAATTTCAATAAAAATTTAAAAATTTCGTCGGATGATTTTAAGCCGATGTGAGCCGACGAAAACGGCAACTTTGAGCCGATCGACTTGTTCCTCGACTGCCACATATTTTAGAAAGTAACTTCAACATTTTAAAGATATTGTTAACAAAAACATAAAAGAATAATAGAACTAATTGTTTTTTTTTATTATTTATAAAATCTTCAAAATCGAATGTTTTCTAAATCATCTGGCAACTTTGTCGAATTCAAACTCAATCAGCTGATTATTTTTTTTAGTACTTACCCAACAAACACAAATGTGTGATTTGAAATCAAGTCCTTTCTCAAATGTCTCTTGTTTTAACGCTGCAATAATACTGACACATTCAGTCTACACTGGGCAAATATTTATTCTGATAAGATTTTGAATTTCGTCTTGATAAAAATTTTTCAAGTATAAAAAATTAATTAATTCGCCGTATTGTTGTTTTTGTAGAACTGCTACTAACCATAGAAAAGTCAACTAGAAGACAAACTCTCTCTCTCTCTCTCAAAAAAAACCCAACTCTTTGTATGTGTTAGTAAAATTTTCTATATAATTAATTTAACCGTTTGAAGAGAGTAATTTTGTTTTGTTGAGCGAACTAAAAGTGTTGGTCTTCTAGATGACTTTTTATGGTTAAAACCAAGCCAGATTAATAAGGTAACGACATTAAAATAGCTGATAATTTTTTTCTTATTGGCACAAGACGTCATTGTGCTCTAGAACCTGTAGTGTCAAATTGTTGTTTATGTTTACAATCTTTGTTTACATTTTTCATTACTTTTGTGTTATTGTGTCTTATTACTTTTTCTATTACGCGGAATGTCAAATGTGTTTTTGTTTTTTGTAAAAAAAAAAAATGTGAAATGTCAACATTAAAGTTGACATAAGAGATACCTTACTTATGGTACCATGGTTAGAATCATAGAGCATACACATAGAGACTAAATGTTAGTTTGAAAATTAAAAAAAGAATATAAAAAAATGTGTTTTATTTTTTAGTAACAGCAAAATACATTTGATTACATGTGTTTTGTTGTTGTATAAGTTATGTTTTTTAAAACCGCCATAGGTTTTTGATAATTACTTTTATTTTATGTTACTCTCTGGTTAGTAAAACTTGACTGAATTGATTTTTTTTTTTTTTTTTATTAAAAAATCGCCAAAATTTTTAAATTTATTTCTAAAGCTGAAGTGAACTTTATTGACAGAAAAAGAATTTTCCAAATGGCTAGAATTGAAGGATTTTATAAAGAGTTTAGCAAGTTTCAGCTAGGACCATATGAAAATTAATATCAACTTGGAATAATCTACCAAATTTGTTTAGTTCGTGTTTAAGCGTCAACCAAATACTCTACACATCAATCCACCTTCTCCCAGAGCTCATAAAATTTAATCTACTTATTTATTTAGTGTACAAAAAAATAAGAAATTATATATAAAAAACAAACTCCTAACACTTTTTTTTTTTTTTTTTGTAAATAAATACTTAAAAAGATAGTGAATGTTGATTGTAGCAAAAAAAAAAATAAAAATAATAATAATAAGAAACAGACATTCAAACAATTTATGCACAGACAAAAAAATATTCCCCAAAATATATTAAAATATAGTCAGACAAATAAATACATTACAGGTGGTGAGTAAATAATAAAAAAATGTATACAAACATATGTTACAACAAAGGCTTTAAAAACGTCTCTGTTATAAAAAAAAAAATATATAAAAAAAACAGCAGTAGAATACATCCACAAACTTACATGAACTATTAAGAATTAGCACGAGTTTTTTAAAGCAAACCCTATAAAAGTACAATAAAAGCAACAATATACAACAAAAAGTTCAGTGACCCAACTTCTTTTGTTAAAAAAATGAAAACAGAGAATAAAACTACAATGTTACATTTAACATTGCATTTTATGAAAAAATTATGAAAAACCATTTAAAGAATTTTAAGATTTAATATTTCTTAATATATTTGCAAACAAAAAAAAAAAAAAGAAAAAAAGTAAATAACAAAAAAATAAATTAATCTGGCATCCTCTGTTTTGTTTAACATTAAGATAATTAGAAGTAAAATAGAAATAGCAAGACAGAGAGAGAGACCTTAATTACTAATCTGTCACTGTTGTTTGAGTAGTAGTGAGGTTGTCATAAACATTTTGCAAGAAAATTTATCATCAGTTGAAAAATGAAAAATTTTGTGGCAAAATTATAAAACTAAAAATTAGTTTTAAAAGCCTTAAGGCCAGTAAAATGAAATAAAAAGCTGCTATGACCAAGAGTGTATGTTAAGAAAACAATTGTTAAAACTTGTTAAAGACAAATATGCATAAAAAATTTTTTTAATTGACAAAACAATATGGCGAATTTGTCAGAAATTTTGATGAAGAAATAATTAAACAAAAAATTACTAAAACAGTGGATTATTATTTTATAACAAAATTAAAATAATAATTTTTTGTTGGCTCTCAAAGAAGAAAGAAACTTATGAGAGACTAAAAAAGAAAGTTTTGAAGTATGGTTGGAGATAATGATTTAGAAGTAAAATTTGCAAGTCTAATATATAGAATAAGAGCCTTATGAAAATGACCTTTAGAAATTAAATTTTTCGAGACAAAATTCCTCAAAATATTGTTGTTAACTAAAGAAGATTAAGTGGTCATAGATGGTTGGACTTCAAGCGATTTTATTGTGTAAAGCTATCCATCCAGTACATATACTTTACGAAATCTTTAGATAAAGATTTATTATGATACTAAACAACCTAAATGATCAAATTTAAAAATAACCCCTTTATCAACAAAATTAAGTAAAGAAACATTTATAATTTATTTGTGTCATTGTACACATGAAGTTTTAACCATTAACAATTTTAACCAAAAAACAACAACACACTGCAGACAGTAACAGACTGGCAGCCAACAACAACGAAAGTATGTATTAATTATTTCATAAACTGCTGGTAAAAATAGCAATGACCTCAGGATAATGACCAGCCATTATTATTATTATTTACATCCATACATACATTGACAACACTGTTCGACAAAAAAAAAAAAAAAAATATGTGCACCTTTGACCTGCGAAACACGAATCTGCTTTCAGTATTTTTTTCCATTAGGTCGTGATTTTTTTATAATATCTCCCCTTATTAAGGAGAATACACGAGTATATTTTACCATAACTCTAGAACGGGTTGTCCGATTTAGACAATTGGAACACTAAAAGTTGCGAAAGAAAATTATATTTAAGTTATCTTAGCATTACTTTTTGATCTGCCCTACAGTTTCAGACTTATTCTGAAATTAGTATCGTAAAAAACAATTTTTCGAAAATTAGTAGCGGAAAAATATAAACTTTTCATTAAAAATTGAAAGAATTTTGCTCCTTAACTCCGAAAATATTGACTGGATAAAAAAATAATGTTAAGGCAAACTGAAGATAAATTTAATCGGCATCTATAGGAATTTTACGTAGCTAAATTTGAAAAACCGTTCTCGAGTTATACAAGTGTGACCACTGAATAAGGTGGTTATATTAGTCATATCAATAATAAAAATTAGTACGTGATAGAAAAATGTGAAAGTAGATTTTTGTTTAGTTCGTCAAATTCCATCTAGTCTACCTATTTTGCTTAACAAAGAAAAAATATATTATTATTATTTTTTTTCACTTAACTGTGAATAAAATCAAGATTTGTAAATCAATTTTGATGATACATAGCTTATTTTATTGTTAGCACTACCAGCTTTATGCTAAAGATAAAAGCATAAATATTTTTGGCGTTTTCACTGTTTAAAAGAACTTTTCAGTCCGCATTCTTTGGTATAAATATCATTAACATAAATCGCACACATCGCTCCTGACTTGTGGTGAAATATACTGAAAGCAGATTCGTTTTTAGCACATCAAAATCCATACAGTCCAATTATTCGGGGAGGATTTTTTTTGTCGACCAGCGTAATTTAAAAAAATACCAAACAAAACAAAAAAATATATTTAACTTTGGAAAGCTTTAAAATTTCAAAATCAAAATTAATTGTGGAATCCTTTAAAATGCTGAAAATATTCATAAATTAAATTTAAATAAAACAAATGTAGAACATCAAATTTATTTGTTAATCAGCTGTGGCGCTGTTCTGTACTATAACATTTTATTCATTATTACGATAAATTGTTTTAAATTAAAATGCAGTGTTATTGACCAAATAATAAAATACAAGTTTTCTTTAAGCAAAGAAATGCATAAATAATTATTCTTTTTAATTGTACACAAATAATAATGTAAATACAATTAATTAAAAAGCAAACAGAGGTTATTTAGGCATATCACAGTTTTCTTGAACGAAAATAAATAAAGGCGACTGGATGACATAAGAAAATTATTAAGAGGAATCTAGTATTTGGGAAAATGAGTCTAAAGAAAGCGTATTATCTAAAGAAAGTGTATTATCTCTCATAAGGCTAAATCGAAGAACTTACAGTTTCTCAGAAGCTAATTCCATTCTAAGCAAAGATGGAAGATGTTCTCTTTTTTGATACCTTTTTACTGAGTAAGAAGTAACATCTTTGGATGATGTATATATAAATTCTTACGATTATTAATGCTTTGAAAGTAATGAAAAAAGTACGTCTTCAACCAATTCCACCTTGAGAAATTTTCAGAAATTAAATCTTTAGAAATGTTGATCTTATTGCTTCAGTCTTTGTCATTGCAGTTTGTAAATTTGGTATAAATTAAAGTTCTCATAATACCAGGTTCCGTACTTACTTGCATCCAATGTTATGCACCAACAGACTCTTATGAACCTGAAAGCAAGGATAAAAAAATATAATATCCTTGATTAGGCAATTAGTGAAAGCAACTGTGGTGACATACTTATTGTAATGGGTGATTTTAACGCGAAAATTTGCTGTTATAACAACAATTTAAAGTCAATAATGGATACTCACGCACTTGGTCGCAAGGCTGAGAATGACCAACTTTTATTCGATCGAATGGATTGGGAAGAAGTGGAATCTATATTTATGGAACCCCCATTGAAATTATCAGTAGAGACGCGCGAATCGCAATAGAATGCCATCGAACCGGCAGAAGATTAGGTATAGGTTTGAGCGGTTTACTATAGTCGTATGCTCCTGGGGATCGATCAACCTGTGCGGATGGATTGCACATGCCGGTCACACGAGGACGACTCATACATTGCTTCTGCATATCCCAACATGGAGGATAAATCTCTATAAGTGGACGAAATTTCTACCGAGCTATTGAAGTAGGACCCCCATACTAGTGCTGGAATAATACTCCCAATTATTCGATCATATTGGTAAGATCAAAACTTGCCCAGAGAACTTGTTAAGGGCGTGGTAGGGAAAAAGAGCGTCCTCAAAGATCCAAATAACTGGCGCGGTATTATTCTGCTGTGTATGATTAATAAGATAATTGCTCAGCTAATTGCCAGAAGGATCTCCGATAGACTGACACCAGCATTGAAACAGGAACAAGCTGGATTCAGACCGCAAAAGCCCACTATAGACCACATTAACAGACTTGGCGTCATTACGGAGAAAGTCTTCGACAAATTGAATCATGATGTGATTTGGAATGCCTTGGCATGTAGGGGAATCCCATTGTATCGTAATGCATCTTGCAGAATTAGACATGGCAAGTTGTTGAGCAGACCGACAGAAGTTGGGATAGGGGTTCAAGAAGGTTGTGTCCTGTCACCACTGCTATTTAACATAGTTCTGGACTAGATACTTGGAAGAGCCCTGGACAATGGCAGGGGCATAGTATGGGAACTGCAAGGCGAATTTCAATGCGAATATAAAATCCACCCTTTTGTGCCGTTGCAAAACTTGGAACAAGTATTCGGAAACCACTGCCTTCGTATAGTCCTACGCACTTTCTGGACAAGAACCATGTCTAATCATATGCTTTGGCACAGAACAGGTCAACAACCCTTATAGATTGAAATAATGAGGCGCAAGTGGCAATCAATCGACAAACTGAGGCTGAGGTAACTAGCAGCGGCAAGAATTAGAGAGAAGTGAAGGCGTTGGAGCAAAATAGTGCTATATTTAAAAAATTTTTATTTATTTTTTTATTTTTTTTTTTTTTTTTTTGAGACCAATATTTGATGTTGGTTGGTTTTACTAAAAGTAGTAGGAGTCCAAAGGATCCTATTCGACCACACCACACAGATGTGATGTTTTTTAGATCATATCTAGAAACTAATTAAGGCTGTACTAGATACAACCTGTAGCCTTGAAACTAAACTTTGATATCTCACAAAGATCAGTGTGTCTCTTAACAGTCAGAACCAGGTATACGAAAATTATACCTGGTTCTGACTGTTTCTTCCTTTCTCCTGTCCTCAATGGTCATTAAAGCAAAGTGTGAATTGACTTGCTTGCCTTCTTAGCATCCAGTAACCCGTTAATACTATCAGTTACTTTGAAATTACCTCCCAATTTCAGTTTATAAGATAAGTATGCCATTTTCGTTAAAAGAAGGACTACATCATTATGACAATCTTGCAATATCTAAATTAGGCTACCTATTTCAAGCTTTGTGAATAAAATGCCTGAAAGATATTGATGAGCAACATCGTCGGAAGGTTGGTTCAGGATTAGTAGCAAGAATGTTGAAAAAATGTGTTACGGAACAGAAAATACATATTTCATGGTTCTAGTGCTTTATTTTATTTTATTTATTACTACAAACTTCGTTTCCGTCAAACAGAATCAACAAGTACCTCTAACAATTTAAATTGTTTATGGTCCTTCAAGACGGATTTCGTTTGACGACACTGCACCACTTATACATACCCTCAGGGTTTACAACACTAGGTTCTTTAACTTTCCCCCCAACCCTGATAATGCAAACTGGGCTACTCATAATTGCACTCAATTCGTGCTATCTTTAAAGTTTAACGAAGCACAAATGAGAAAAATACCAAAATACCAAGGGTGTATCTTATAAACCACAAAACAATGATTTGATTCCCCTAAACAGATTCAACATGTTCAACTAACAATTGTACCTTTTTTATGTCTTTCGAGCCGGATTCAATTTGAAGACACTGCAACCAGAACTTTCTTTGCAACAAACTGATCTATTCAAAATTGCATCCAATGCAATTGGAATGTCATATTTGTATTTCAACAAAACCCTAAGTGAAAAGGGCCCAAGATGTCTGATACAAATTTTGTAGAACTTTTTCTAAAGCCGTAATTTCTGTAATCAACCATATAGAACCTAAACGTACTTAAAGAATCAAATGCTTTGAATTAAACAGACCCATCGGAGTTTCTTATTAAAAATTATTTTATTTTAGCAAAATTCAAGACCAACAACTGTCAAATTGCAACAATTTTTCTAAAAGAATTTTCTTTAAATTATTATTATCATTTTTTTTAATATATTGACAGCACTTGTTTTTAAAATCTTTTCAAATAACACGGAAGTTATTTCATTATGTTTTAGCTATTTTTAGAAAAAAAATTAATTTCAAGTGCCAAAAATTTAATTTTATTTAAATTTGTTTGTTTTTTATGAATTAGTTTTAAACTTAAATGGTCACTATACAAATTCTTCACAACAATTTGGAATACAATTTGTAGATGTATTGTAATATATAAGAATTATTTGTATTGGATTATATGCCATTTATTTATTTTAATTTATTATTAATAATATTTTTCTTTGAACATTTTGAGCAAACAAGTGTGAATTGAAATTTATTGAATATACATTTGTCTACAATTAACAAGTGTATGTGATAATATTTACGTCAAAATGACTGACTGAATGACTAACAGACGTATTGACTTCCAGTAAATATCAACACTACATAACTAAATAGGAATTTCATGTCATTAAAAAAAAATAAAAAACAAGCTCGTTTCTTCCTCTCTCTTTCTTGCTTCTTCGACAACAATAATACGAGTAAGTAACGTCATTATTATGAATACCCATCATTGTTGTTATTTAAACGAGTCAAGTATTCAATCAAAGCTTTTATGCTTGTTTTTGTTGATTTTTTTTAAATAAGTTGTATATGACACACCATTATTATTATTCCACCTCAAACCCGACCAGCAAAATTCACCAGTCTTTTGTTCAATATTTGGAATTTTTTTTCATTCATACATTTTTATTTTATATTTTTATACTCTCCACCACCACTAAGTTTGTCGTTGAGTATGTAACACAAAGTAGAAATCATTTAAGACCCCATAAAACCCCATAAAGTACATATATATTCTTGGACCATATGAAATTCTGAATCAATTTTGCTGAGTAGATTTAGTTGTTGTAAACCTTCTCACGTTCAAACTATTTAACCTATTTGAATTAAAATTACCCAGGTTATTTGTGGATTGCAAACCAGCCAAATCGGTTCAGTAGAAAAAAAGATAGAACGATCTCTCTAAAATGACAATTTTTCATTTTAATTTTATATATAAATTTAAAATTTTTAATAAAATTTAGCCAGAATGTCTATGTCCCTTTTACAATACTACCAAAAATTATCCAAATCGCAATAGATTTTTTTTTTTGTTTGGTCCACAGGTAACATTTTAAAGAGAGAGATAGAATTCGATAATTGCTAATATAAAAATGTCTACTTGTAGACTAACAGCCCGTCTAGACGTAACATAATATGTAAGATTTTTGTGTTAGAGAGTGTCAAATTCACTCTCTGAGAGAATTATTTCACGTGTAGATTCAAATATTAGTATTATAAGATGTATTATGAGACTGTTGAGATGAGATTTCTTATCTTATAAGATGAACTGTCAAAAAAATACACATACACGAAAGTTTGCTTGTGTGTGTACATGTGTACTTTGGAAATTATTGAAAAACAATGTTACTTTATAAAATTGTTTCCTTTTAGTGTTTGTTTTACATGTTAAAAATCATTTTTATACAAATTGTGTTAAAAAAGTGCAAATTACTTAAATAAAAAGAACATGTTTACTCTGTAACTGATTGAAAATAATAATATCTTATAGGATTAATTAGAATACGTGTACCCCTTATTTAAGATTTAACATAATATAAACAAAATGTTTACTCTCCTCTGCCGGCGTTATCTCACATATTATATCAGCGTTAATCTCAGTTGTAGACCTGGGGTAAGGCATACCAGCAGTGATGCCAACTTAGTCCTTTTCGGGCTAGATTTAACCCGTTTTTTAGTAGCCCAAAACGCGAAAAATATTTTTTAGCCCGAAAATAAAAAACGCACAAATTTTTTTGCTCTTTTTCAGTTTTCTCAAAAATAGAAAATTATTTTAATAAACAACGTTAATTTTCTTTAATATTTATTCGACAATGTTTGTACTAAGTTCACCTTTTATTCATGAAAAGACTAGTACCCAAATTTATCCAGAGATCTCAGCAATTCGTAAAGAAACTTTATTATTAAAAAAAAAAACTGTCTTCAACAATTAAAATTGTTATAGTGGAAAAGCGTTGAAAGAACTGAACAATTTTCATAGGTTCATAATAATAGAAGCTCCATAACCATAACCCAGTTTGCTATTAATATTTTTAGATGTACGTTTGTTTTACTTTTCAAAAAAAATTTTAATTTTAGCTCATTTTTGGTTGTACCACAAAACTGTTGTCTTTTTAAATTTAGCCCTTTTGACAACTTTTTCAAAAATTTCTAAGCGTTTATTTGGTAATAGTTGGCATACCAGCTATGTTGTATATGGTGAATGATCGTGGTGTGTTCGATTCAATAGCAATATTTTGCAAGAAATAATATTAATATTTGTGTGTTTATAAAAACAAAAGATGTAAACTAGTACTTGGATGTGTTTCAAACAGTGTTGATATTTTAGCATTTTTTCTGCTAGATTTATCAGAATGGTTTGGCAAATTTGAAAATTTCTGCTAAATGTTTTTTAGCATAATCATAGTGCTGAATGCAGATTTTTAGCAGAATTTTCAACACACGATTTACTTTTAAAACTCTGACTTACTATATTCCACTACATGGTGGGGCCTTTTCCAAAATAAATGGTAATAAATCAGAACTTTTAAACTGCTAGACCAATGAAGCTTGAGACTGGTGATTGAAGTTCTTATAAAAAAAACATGACAAACCAAATTTAGTCACGAGCCAATTATCTGAAAATCCATATTTTAAAGATGTAATTTGCATGCAAGTGAAAAGTGTAAGAGAAATCTCTTTAAAATGTCTGGAATCCTCAAACAATATATATTTTAAGGCACTAGTAAAAGCGTGAGCCTAAAAGTATCAAAACTATTAACTTTATATGGATTTTTCATGAGAAAAATTAAAAAAAAAAAAAAATAAAACTTATAAAAACATGCGATTTAAAGGATCCAATTATTTTCTGTCCAAAATTTATTCAAAAGAATAATTTTCCACCATTTCACACATGCCCTAAGGTACGTAAAAACATGTTTCTAATCGACATATTACTAAACTAAAAAGCGCAATTTAGCGCCTTTTTTGAAAAAAGCGCCATTTAGCGCCTTTTTTGAAAAAAGCGCCATTTAGCGTCTTTTTTTAAAAAAAGCGCCAATGGAAAAAATGCGACTTTTCTGTTAATAAAAAGCGCAACACTGTTACTAAGAGTATTAACAATGTTGCAGGAATAAATTTTGTAAACATGAAATGGTTTTGAAGTTTTTAGAGTTTTCTTTAGCACAATTAAGAAAAAGTATATTTATGTTACTTTATAATTTCTAATTTACTATAGTTTTTTTTTTCTGTGGTTTTAGAATTAATAAATTTTAGATATGGTGACGTTTCTTATAATTTTCTTTGTAAAAATAAATCTGTAATGTGCTTAGTTATTTAAGAAAATTTTTTTGGATAATTTTTAATTAATTTAAATTGCTGTTTTTAAAAGCATCGTTAATATTTAGCATTTTCTTAAGTATTTAGCATTTAGAAGAGACTAAACCTAATTTTGCAACATTTTTGAATACACCGTTGGTCAGAATAATATAATTTGACAGTAAATTTATAATTTATAATGAGTTGGATAAGATTTATATAAGAGTAAAGCTGCTTAACAATTATTCAAGAGGTATTCGAAAAACTAACTAAATAATTTATGCAATTCAGATAATCAAACTACAAAAACTTAGCAAAAATTGCGTTTTATTAAGGAAGCTATTTCCTCAATAACTTGTGAAATATGCAAAAGTTTAGCATTCAAACGAAAAGCTTAAAAAAACTCTCTAGCACCTTATAAAATTAAATTTTCTCTAAAACATTTATGAAATTAATTTTTTTTTACTAAAATATTCGATCTTTTGTGACTTTAGTCACTTTCTCTCTAGTTTCTTATAAATTAAAATTTTAGTTTTTCATTTTTGATGAGAAATATATGTAGCTGATCACAGATTTTTGTTCTTACTCACAAGCGGAGGTACGGAGTCTTAAATATGGCATAAATTATTTTTTCATATTTTCATAGTTATTACGAATAAAATTCCATATTATTTTTACACCCTATTCGTCAAAAAAAAAAAAAAAAAAAAAAAAACGGACGGTATATAAGATTCGGCATAGCCGAATATAGCATTCTCACTTGTTTGTTTTCTTTTTTATCACACTTAAATTTAGATTTGAGGCCATGTTCATATATAAGTGCAAATATACAAACAGTTAAGGGTTTGAATTTTTTTTTTATTTGGTCAAAGAATGTCAACAAAAAAATTTAAAAGAAAAAGACAAATGTTAATGACATTAATAATAAACGAAAATATGACAAAAATTTATTAAAGTAAAAAATGAAAAATATTTGTTAATTAATTAAAACAACAAAAAATAAATTGAAATAATAAATTACGCAAAAAAATAATCTGAAAATATAAATTAACCTAATTTATTTATAAACTACATTGGCAACATTGTTAAAATTTTCACAGTAAGCAGCTGTTTAACATAACCTTAAAAATTTCAAAATTAAAATATTAGAAAGTGTATTATTTACAAAAAATTTATTTATTTTCCATTTTTTAAATATGTAAAAAAGATAATAATAATAATAATGTTTTTATGTGTTATTTCATGGCTAATTTTAAAACATTTTTAATTCTATTCAGACATTCTTGTTTATTTTATTGTTTATTTATTTTTTTTTTTATTTCAATAAATTAACACAAACATTGTGCCTTTCACATAAAAGGGGAAAAGGGTTAATGACATTAAATTGTAGTTTTTGTGGTTAAACGAAGGAATGTCAATTTTAATTTACAAATTAAAACCTCTGATACTAAATTGAAATTTGAATAAAGAAGCAGTATTCAAATATTGTTAAAAACACTAAGTTTTCTATGTTATTAAATTTTTTTTAAATTTTTTACAAATAATTTCAAAATTTCATAGTAAACGGTACGTTGGAATGTATACCCAACATATGGAGAATGGAGTCAAAGGTCATACTACTCATGAATATAAGTGGAATTCTGAATTATATTCTTGAAAATTTTTAAAATATTTTCAAAAATTCAACTGTAAATAAAAGGCTTACCAGAGGTTGGTGAAGAAATTTGTCCACAGTAGCCAAATGGAGCGTTAGCTTATATGCGCATCATATGGTGAATTCAGCCAAGGATTAATACTATCGGTAGGTATAATAATCTCTGAATTGTATTTACATTTTTTTTTATTAAAATTGTTCTCAAATTCAACTTTGTTACATTTACAAAGGTCTGTCAAAGATTTTGCCCACTGAGGCCAAATGGTGCGTTGTTATTCACTCCCACCATATGGATAATATAACTAAGGATCAATACTATCCGTATATCCAAGTCTAATCCTGGAATTATATATATGACTTTTTAAAAATGTTAAAAAATTCAACTTTGTGAATATGTGGAATTTCATAGTTCTTTTAAGGATTTTGCCCATTGTGGCCAAATATTACGATGGCATAAATTCCTACCATATGAAAAATGATAAGTAGTATTCTCGAATTATATTTGTGAATTTTTCAAAATTTAACTTTGTAAATATAAGGTTGAGGTGTAAAGCTAAGGATCAATACTATCTATTCCTGGATATAAGTAAAATCCCTGAAATGTATTTGTGAAATCAAAAAAAAAAAATTCAACATTTCATTTATGATAATATATATTTCTTTTAGGGATTTTGCACACTGTGACTAATCAGTGTATTAGCATGCATTTCTACAATATGAAGAATATAGACAAGGGCCAACCAGCACTATCCGTGGATCTTATTAAAATTCCTCAATTATATTTGTGATTTTTTTTTTTTTTTCAAAAATTTCAAATATCAACTTTATGAATATGTAAGGATTTTCAAGGGGCTGGCAGGGATTTTGCCCACTGTGGTCAAAATCCCTACCATATAATGGATTCACATCATATGGATAAGGGAGCCAAGAATCAACTCTGTCGGTAGATAAAAGTAGAATCTATTATTTGTATTTGTGAAATTGAAAAAAAAAATCAAAATTTCAGCTACGCAAATATATAACATTTCATAGTTATTTCGAGGATTTTGGATTTTAGTAGTTATTTTTGTAGTTGGGTAATTTTTTTTTTTGCATTTTGGTGTTTTTTTTTTAGTATTTAGGCGATTGTTTATTTCGCCTGTTTTGGACCAAGAGTATTAGAAGCTAAAAGAATCGAAAAGTACAATACAAAGCACCGTTTTATATCTCCACCATTTATAAGCCGAAGTCAACAATTTTCAGTAGCAAAATTATTTGAAGCAATGCCCACATTTTATTGTATTGTACATAAATCAAATTTATCACTAACCTTAATATACGCTATATCAACTGACAAACCGACGGACATCGTTATATCGACTCCACTAATCCTAAGTCGATTGAGTTATGTCCGTCTGTCTGTGGGAAATATTCTATCGTTTAAATTACTAATACAAGTTAAATAAAATTCAGTCAAATTGTTTATTATTTTCCTAAGCAGTTTATCTATTTAAAATCACCCAAATCGGTGCAATAGAAAGAAAGTTATAAACCAACAACGGAAAAATTTTAAAAATTAATTTAAAAAAATTTAAAAATCATTCAGAAAATTTTTAAAAAATTAAATAACAAAACAACCTAATAATAATTTGAATCTATTTAAAAAAGCACTTCATATTCGTAATATTTCTTTAACAGATGAACAGACAAACTGACTACAAATCTACAACAACAACATTAACAATAAATGATAAATAAATTAGCAAAACAAAAACAAATTTTTAAACAAAAATTCACATAAAATCAGACCTTGAAACGTAAAAAAACGGGCTAAAAAAATACCAAAAGTCTTTAAAATCTAAAACAAAATACATACAAAAAAATGTTGCCCCACAAATGAGAAAAAATAAATAAATAAATAAATTAAAATATAAGATTAAAAAAAATGTGTGATAATTATTATAAAAATATCTCGATTTTTTATAATTTTAAGCAACCTGATATATTAAATTAAAAAATATAAGACAAGTGTTTAGCCAGACTTTTTAAATTAAACAATAGTTTGGAATATAACAATAACAACATAAAAAAAACTAGTTTAAAGAAAATTAAATAAAAAAAAAATTTTTTTGTTATATTAAACTAAACAAATGGATGAATGAATAGCGGTCCATTATAATCATCATTATATATATGACATAATATGTTTTCTTTTGTTTAAAATATAAAACTATTATTAATTTAAATTATTTAAAAAATGTTGCAAACAATTTTTAGCAATTTATTTTAAAATTTTGCTCTGCTAGTTTTAGGAATTTCCGGTTATTTCTGAACCCCTCAGATTTATTAATGATAACGCAGTTTGTTTTTTCATTAGAAATTAATGAAAAAATATTTTTTAACAATTAAGTTTAAGTGATTTTAAATGGTAAACAGTTTGTTAAACATTTTTTTAAAAATATAATGGCAGCTCTGTTATTTATATTGGCATCTCTGATGTTTATTTTTAAGTGAGAGAGCTCTGAACATAGATTAATAACTAGATATTTATGTGAGAGAAAAAAACCTAATTTATGCAACAACAAAATAATATAGTCACATATATTTTGTTTTGAAAAAAATTAGTATTTTTTTTTTTTTTTTTTTAATTTAGTTCGAAGTGCCTCTCACATAAACATCTAGTTGTATTCTATAGCTCTGACCTTATTATGATCAGTGATGACTGATGATTTATGATTATTTTGGCGATTTTTTGTGATATTTCTGTAAAAAGAAAATTTCTCTATAAAACGTAAGTTTAATATATTTTCTACAAAAAGAAATTGAAAATTCTCTACCCAGAAAAAAGTTTGTACATAAATATAAGAATTTACTTTCATTAATTTTAATTCATAATATTTAAGAAAATGTCTTAAATATTAACACTTTTCTACAACTTTTTGGAATGAATCAAAAGTCAATTGTTTAAATTTTCATTTATATTTTCAATTTGTAAAAAAATGTTTGAAATTTTCTTCGGAAAATTTTAATTTTTTATTGATTTTTAGCTACATTATGGAAACAGAAGAGAAGCGCTTTTTATCAAATTGGTGTGCTGCAGAATGCGAGCGAAATTATGCAAATTTCTAAACATTATTTTTTTTACAGATTTTCCTTGGAATTTTGCCATTTTAAGGCATTTGTTGCTATTTTTTTATAACTATTTTCATTTACCATTTGCAATCAAATCTAATAATTACTAAAATGTTTACTATGAGCAATTTAATAATATCTATGAACAGAATTTTATTTTTTATGAAAAAAAGTTTGGGAAAAAAGTCATGTTCGATTCATAATATTTGTGAAGAAAATTTTCCAATATATGAATTCTTTTTCTATGTGTATAAAAATAATAATTTTATGAAAATAAAAACAAAATTTATCGAAAATTTTCTATAAAAATAAAATTTAAGGAAATTTCCTATACTATAAAAAGGAAATAACGAAACTTTTCTACAAATGAAATTCCAACGAACATTTTTTATAAAAAGAAAATTTAACGAAAATTTTCCATTAAATCATTTCACCAATTTTCTAAACAAAAAGAAAATTTAACGAAAATTTTCTATAAGAACAAAATTTACGAAAATATTTCTATAAATAGAAAATTTAAGAAAAATTTCGTATAAAAGGAAAATTTAACGCAAATTTTCCATTGAAGCATTTCATTAATTTTCTATACAAAATGAAATTTTAACGAAACTTTTATCTAATAAGAAATTTTACCGAAAAGTATTTGCAGAAAGAAAATTTTACGAAATTTTTCTATAAAAAGAAGTTGAAAAATTTAATAAAAAGAAAATTTATTAAAAATTTTCTATAAAAAGAGAAATTATTAAACATTTTCTTTAAGAAGAAAATTTATTAAAATTTTCTATAAAAAGAAAATTTAACTAAAAAATCCGATAAAAATATATTTTAGATTTTTTTTTTATAAAATAAGAATTTCACAAAAATTTCTATAAAAAGAAAACAAATATATTCTATAAAAATAAAATTTAACAAAAATTCTTTTAACTAAGTAATTAATTTAAAAATTTTTAAAGAAAGAATTCATCTAAAATTTTCTTAAATAAAAAATTCATTGAAAATATTTTTGAAATAAAAAATTCATTAATTTTTTTTTTAATAAAATTTTTTTTAATAAAAAATTTTCTTGTAATAAAAAAATTATTTAAAAGTTTTGTTAATCAAAAATTAATTAAAAAATTTCTTTAAAAAGAAAATTATTAAAAATTTTCTGTACTCGTACATATAAAATTTATTGAAATTTTTCTTTAAAAATACTTAAAATTGTCTTAAAAAAAATTAATGGAAAAATTTCTTTAAAACGAAAATTATAGAGAATTTTCTTTTTTAATAAAAAAAAAAAATTATCGTAAATTGAAGTGAAATTTTTCGTTAAAACATGTATTAAAAATTTTTTTATATTAAAAAATATATTCTATAAACTATCGAAAATTTTCTTAAATAAAAATTTATTGACAATTTTGTTTAAATTAAAAATTTATTAAATAGTTTCTTTAAATAAACAGTTTATCGAAAATTTTCTTTGAATGAAAATAAAATTCTCTTAAAAAAAATTAATGGAAAAATTTCTTTAAAACGAAAATTATAGAGAATTTTCTTGGAAATTATCTTCTTTTAATAAAAAAAAAATTATCGTAAATTGAAGTGAAATTTTTCGTTAAAAAATATATTAAAATTTTTTTATATTAAAAAAATATTTTAAATAAACTATCGAAAATTTTCCTCGAATAAAAATTTATTGACAATTTTGTTTAAATTAAAAATTTACTAAAAAGTTTCTTTAAATAAACAGTTTATCGAAAATTTTCTTTGAATAAAAAAAATTTATGAAAAATTTTCTTTATATAAAAAAATTTATTATCTATTTATTTCTTTGAATAAAAAATTTGTTGAAAATTTTCTTCCATTGAACATTTTTTTTAATAAAAAAAATATTGAAAATTGTTTATATAAAAAATAAAAAAATTTATTGAAAATACTTTTATTAATAAAAAATTTATTGCACATTTTCTTTAAATAAACCTTTTCTTTAATTAAAATATTTATCGAAATTTTTCTTTAAATAATTTATTCAAAATTTTCTTTAAAAAGAAAATTTATTGAAACTTTTCTACAAATAGAAATTCTGAAAACACTGTCTGACATCTCTCTTGTTTATATTATATTAAGGTCACTATTGCCTGATTTCATGTTTTTAGTATTATTATTATTATTTTTTTGACATGTATATTCTTTTGAAGATTTTTTTTTAATTTGCCATTTTTCATAGTTATATTAAAGTGAACAATTTTTTATACATTTTATTCTTCTTTAGCTAAATTTATCATCTTTTAAGGTCATAATATGGAATTGAAATTATCATATTTTATTGTTAATTATTTTTTTTTTTTTCTTCAAAATTAGTTCCGTTTCTTAATTTATATACCAATAAAAAAACAAGTTGTAGTGTAGACGTCAAACAAAAACCCAGCTTTAAATATTAATCTAAAAAAACATAATCTCTCATAGCTGCTTTAAAAAGAAAGAAATTAAAAGCAATTCAATTAATAACATGATTTAGAAACAAAAAAAAATCAAAAAAAAAAAAAAAAAAAGGAAATAAAATCCACTGGAATTTGAAAAAGAATAGCAACAAAAAAATTTGTGTAGGTTTCAGTTTACATCATTTGAAATACCAAAATCTAAAAAAACAAATCTTAAATAAAATGCAAAATAAAAAAAAATCTACTTAAAAAAATGGCAAATACAATTTTAAAAAGTTGTTAAACTAGTTTTTTTTTTTTTTTTTTGTTATTTTTGTTGTGTGTTAGAAATATAGTATTATATTTTACAGCTTCATTTCAAGCTCTTGAACCAAAAATATAAATACAAACAACAATTGCGTTTTATAATTGAACAACAAAAACTTGAGAAATATACAACAATCTAAAAAAAAAATAAAAAAATTATATCAAGTTGTATACTATTTTTTAAAAAGTAATGACAAGTTAGTGATTTTTGAAAGTAACTAATTATAAAACAATATTAATATTTTTATATTTTTATTTCATTTTATTTATTTTAATACTAAAATTAAAATTAATAAATTTAGAACATACCTTTTTTCAAAATATTATTTTGTTTACTTTTATTTATTATATTATATATATTATATATTATATTTTATATAATATATATATTATATATTATATTTTATATATTATATATGATATTATATATTACATATTATATATTATTTATTTTTAATTTACATAATTTTTATCTAATTTTATTAATTTTATACGATTTAATAGTATTCAAGCATTTTGTATTTATTTTCAAACAAATTTTTTACCTTTATATTGTAAAAAAAAAAACATTAGGCATTACTTTTTTTTGTTTACTTTTTATTTACTTGTTACATTTCTAGCAAATTAGTAACAACAAAAACTTAAACAATTGGATCTTATCCAGTGTTGCCACGGAAAATTTTTCTCTAACCAAAAATTTTGAAAAAAATAAATTAAAAAAATTCAGTTATATAAAAACAAGTAAGAAAGATATAGTCGGTCAAGCCGACCATATGATACCCTATACCGTTGTGTATGTCCATCAAAATTCGTGGAGGGGTCTTACATTAGACATGTGGACAATTGTGGACCGATACTTTTACTAAGTGTAAAATAAAATATACGAATACAGAATATTACGTTAATACTAACATTTATGCAAAAGTGGGCTTATTACGGAACTATGATAAATTATGGAGCGATCCTCACAAAATCTGTCGCTGTGATTTCTACTTAAATAAAATTTATTTGTGTTGAATGTAAACTTGATACTAATATGTGTATGTGATTTATGCACGTTAAAGTGATTTTCGGAAGAGGGTTTTATATGGGAGCTATGGTCAGTTATGGACCGATCTTCATGACATTTGGCACAAAGATTGATACTTAACAAAACTTTCTTACACCGAATTTCACTAAAATATTGCAGTTAAACCCCTATCCCGGTTGGACATTTGTATGGGGGCTAGGTGAAATAATGGACCGATCATAACCAATTTCAATAGGCTTCGTCCTTGTATCATGAAAGTCGTACGTGGCATATTATATATTCAGGTTTTAAATACTTTACATATTAATCTTAAACTTCAGTTAGTCTTTAGGAGGAAAAAGTATTTAAAATTTAACTGCTTAGAACAATGTTTATCAAAATGTGATCCTGATCCAATTTTATTCGGGGTTGAGGTATCAATTTCAATCAAAAAAAAATCAATTATTCTCACGTCCTTATGATATGATCTCAAAACGACACCTGGGTCGACCAGTAATAGAAAATAAAGACTTTTACAATTATATATTTACAGAAAAAGAATGCAAATAAGAGTTATTTTTATAGACACTTAGCCAACCTCATTTGGTAATATGAATTCCATATTTTAGAATTTTATATTAAAAGATATTTAATTGGGAGATTTGGCAAAAAGATGCAATATCAATCGTTCATGTACTAAAGTTCTCACATATTTTAAATTTTAATAAATTAATTTAAAAATTTTTGAAAACATTTATATTGCAGTTACTTGTAAAATAATGTACTGCCCTTTTTAAATTTTTATTATTATTTAATTATGTCGTCTTGCAAAGTTTTAATAACTAAACAAGGTACATTTTTTATTACATACAGAAGCATATTGGGGAACCCTCTAAAGTATACCAGCCGACTCAGAATCTCCTTAACTGGTAGAAATTATTTCACTGTTTCACCTAGTCCCCAAATAAATGTTATATTGGAGCTCAAATATCTTAAATACATATAAGCGTATTTCTACGAAATTCTGTCCAAATAATACATTTTTAATTCTAAATTAAAATAAATAAAATATAACATTCAAAAGGATCGTTTTAAAATTAATTGTAGTTTTTACATAGGATCCTCTCCTGAAAATCAGTTAAAAGTACTTAAATCCCACATAAATTTTAGTATGTTAATAAAATTTTACTCAAATAAGATTAAACATAGCACCCACATAATGATCTCTATCAAGTATGTTTTACTTTAAGGCACATACACAATAGTGTAGGATGGATATCATATAGTCGGTATTCAACGAATATACATTTCTTTCTTATAGAAATTTACTTTGTAATTAGAAGTATTTAGGTTGCTTGTTACATCGTTAGAACTTTCTCAAAAAAATCTCCCAATACATTTCATTTTTTGGTTAAATATTAGAAAATATTTATATTTTCTACTGATTTAAATTGTTTTTTTTTTTTTTTTCTTCAATGTTCAGTTAAAATTGGAATGAGAGGTTATAGGAACCTTTAGCTTTTAAATGTATGATGAATTTTTAGCACAATCTTTTTTTATTGTTGGCACGATTAACCGAGTAAATAGCATTTTTAAAACTAATAAAAATGAAATTTTGATTTAGCAAAAAATAACCAAAATGGAAAGATAGTCTTCATCTCCACATTGAAAAATAAACTAACCAATTTTGGCTAAAAATAACCAAAATGGTAACACTGATCTCATCAACCTCTACTCTCTATTACAGTATCACTAATCTCTTTATGTAGATTAATTTCAAAATAAAACCCAAGTGCAAACATAGCTGCCAGATAAATCTGGAGCAAAAACGTCAAATTTTGAAAAAAAAATCAAAATCGTCAATTCGACTATTTGAATTCGTCAAAAAATCGTCAGCATCAAAATTAAGATTTTTATGTTAATGAAAATTTCCTGTTTTTTTTTTGATGAAAAAATTTCTTTTATGATTAAATTTTAAATTAAAAAGAAATTAATAAAAAATACATCAATTTTATATTATCGTCCTATTATAAAAGTCAATTAGTATCTAGTAAGTCTGATGATATATGCATACAAATGATGAATATGTAATTTTATATGACTTTCAAACACAAAATAAGTTGACTCTTGAAAAGGTAAAAACATAGTTCATTTTGAAAACCCGTCAACGATATAAGAAATTTCATTTTGATTGAGTTAATCAAAAATTTCATTGGATACTTAGTACAGCTATTTAAGGATTTCTAATGCCTTGATTATGAAATTAAGCTTTTTTTAATTGCAAATGGTTTTTGCCTTTTGTAATATGTTTATTAGCCATTTTATTATGTACACTAATTGAATCGAATATAAAAATAAATATTCCCATAAATCATAAATGAACATTGATAAAATTAAAAAGATTTTTATTTAAATTATAAATATTTATGTACCAACTTATTTACTATTTAAGAAAAATATATACAAAATGCCGAAAATATTTTAATACTATTTTATACACCTTTTAGATAAATAACCAAATCGTAAAATTTGGGCAAAAATCGTCAGTAGGCCATTTTTAAAACCAAAAAAATTTAAAAAAATCATTGTTAATATTTTTAACAAATATTATTACACAACAAAACCATAAACAATAATTTTCATTTCAAATTTATCATTGAAAAATCATATTAATTGAGGTTAATATCTAAATATGTAGTAAATAAAAATAAAATCCTAGACAATTCAATTTTTATTTATATGTTGAACTAAATTACACACAATAAACATAAACAATTAAAAACAATGTTTTAAATTTAATTTAAACAATTTGTATTCGAATTAAATAAAATTATATATTTTTTGTATTAAAATAAATAAAAAATGCACTCAGATTAAATGAAATGTAATAAAAAAAAAACTACAACATTGCCTCAGTTCACTAGATTGACTTTTAGTTTTTAAATGAATAAAAAATGTTTAAAAGATTTTGTTACTTTTGCTGCTTGTTAGACTTTAGTATTTTTTTATATTTTATTTATTTTTCAAGTTCAATAAACTTTAAATTACCTTGAACAAATTTGAAAAAAATACAAAAGAAACAGCAAACAAAATGATACATAAAATATTTTGTAAAATAAAAATGTCAATATATAAGGTTCAATGCAGATAGTAAATAAGATAATTTAAATCTGTTAAACAAAATATTAACTAAAATTAAAAAAAAGAACTGAAATTAAAATATTTATTAAATATATATTTCTAAATAAAATTCTTTAATTATTTTTGTATGTATCTTTTCAAAATTTTCTCATTGAAAATAGAGAATAATTATTGTTTTTTTTTTTTAATGATTAATCCATTTTAAATAATTAAATATTCATTTCAAAGACTTTTCTATTACAGTGGACGTCCAGTAGTACGAACGCTCTTTATTACGAATTTCCAATAATACGAATGGCAAAATTTTTGCATTGACTACTCTATAGTACGAATAGATAGCCATTTTTTCTATTCGATAGTGCGAATGGTGGTTTGTTATAAGAATTTTTGTTTTATTTACGTATGAATGAAGTTTTTATTATGTTTTTACTTCATTCTTTCGCGGTCATCCACGTTTAGCGAAGTTGTTGTGAAGTTTTTTTTATTTTTAAAAGTGTTTTGTGTTTTTAACTGTCAAAATGTTGCAAGTAAAACTATGTAAAAAAAGACAATTTCTTTGCAAGATAAATTAAAATAAAACATCGTTGTTTGAAATTTCAAATAAATATGGATTATCCAAATCCACAATATGTACAATCATTAAACAAAAAACGCAACTGCAGGATAATTCCCTGAGTTCGTTAAAAAATCGGTATAGACTTACAAGTGGTGAATTTGAAAAAATGGAGGATGCACTTTACGAGTGGTTTTTAGCACAAAGAAAATTCGATATCACAGTCGGTGGAGAACAATTAAAATGCAAAGCTGTGGAGCTGCACAAAAAATTCTACAATGGTCAGTTTTGTGCCAGTGATGGTTGGCTAACAAAATTTAAAAAGCGTTATGGAATACGATTGTTAAAAAAGTCTGGTGTGAAATTATCTTCTTCTAAAGAACTTGTTGCCCCATTCGTTAATAAGTTAGCGTCTACCATTATGGAGCATAGGCTATCAAACTAGGCAATTTTTAATGCGGATGAATCCGGTCTCTACTGGAAAATGTTGCCAAACAAAACATATGTTCACAGTGGAGAAAAATCTGCTCCAGGTAGAAAATTGTCAAAGGAAAGATTAACATTTTTAATGTCTGCTAATGCTGCAGAAAAAGCTCAAAAACCGAGAACAAAATTCTTCCTGTTGAGTACGGAAACTCTAAATCTGCTTGGATGAATGCAGCTCTGTTCAAAAAATGGTATTTTGATAAATTTATTCCAGAAGTAAGTTTTAGTAAATTGTTTTAATGTTATTAATGATTTTAAAAAATCAAAATATATTTACAGGTAGAGACATTTTTAAAAGAAAAAACAAACTGCCAATTAAGGCCCATGGACCAGAATGCAATTAGGCTCTTAAAACTGCATTACCGTAACAGTTTACTGTCAAAAACTGATCTTCTAACGAAAATTTAGAAACGTCCCTCAAATAAACCACTTTATTTGAAGCCGTTTCATTGGTTGCCTTAGCCTGGGAAAAATTATCCAGTGATTCCATAAAGAAATGTTGAAAGAAAATTTTGGGCGATGACAATTTTGAGGACGAGGATGATATTCCACTATCAGTAGTGCGTGACAATGAGGAGATAAGAGCAATTCCTAAAATGCACAATTTACTACATGCAAATTTTCCAAATTCACAATTTGATTTTCTTGATTTATTTGAATGGAATCTTGATGATCCAAGTGAAGAAATTGAATTGGATGATGATGTCGATGAGGATAATATTTTATTAATTCCTGACAATAACTCTACAAAAGTAAAACATGCGGATGCAATAAACTGCTTTGACACATGTATTAAATGGGCTGTTGAAAACAACATTGAAACCTCGAAAATACTATTATTGAGAAGTCTTCATGAGAAGGCTGTAGAAATCAGTTTAAAAAGTAATAAACGTCAATGTTTAACGACAGATTTTTTAAATAAGTAAATTATTTTTTTTTTTTTTGCTATATGTAGTATGTTCTTTCATGCCTGTTTAAGTACAAAAAATGAATTCAAAATAATACAAATTAATTATATCTTGTTTCGTTATGTAGTTTTTTATAAAAAAAATTAATATATATTAATAAAATCTAAATATTTTATGTGAATTATTTGAATTGGAACATAAAAATGCGTTGTTCAATAATACGAATTTTTCGGTACTACGAAAGGGCCTGACAATATATAATTCGTACTAGCGAACGTCCACTGTATTTATATTTAAACCCCTACTGCCATCTCTTTTATTTAAAATAAATAAATAAACTGGCATCTCTGTGTTTTATATCAAACGAGAGACTATCGTTTATAATATGTGAAATGTTGCCAGATGTTACAATTGATTAGAATTTCGCTGATTATATGATTTAAGATAACATGTTAAAGATTTGTCCCTTAAACTTAAAAAATTTATAACTATTTACTGACTGCTGGATGTAACACTCATAAATGATAGGTCTCAAATATTAATTGATAGTTTAAAATTTGACTTATTCTGAATCAAGACAAATGGATGAGACTAATTTCAATATTATTCTGAAACATAAATTTAAACAAAAGCTTACAGTCGAATATATACAAAAAATTTTGAGCAAACTGTAAAGGGTAAAAAGAGTTACTTTCTCTTAAATTAAAATCTTATATGGACTCCTGGTCTGAATTTTCCATGGACTTAATAAATATCATAAGGAAATAACCATTTTGTAGATTGCTCAAATGTAACTGAAGAAAACTTGTGCCGTAATATCTGTAAAAAGAATTTCAAAGAAATCTGCAAGACAGTAGAATTCCTGCCAAAGTTCATTCATATCAAATCTATGTTAAATTTAAGCAAAACACCTGGTCTAGATTTTCTTTGAAATAAATGAACAAACTAGGCAATAAGTATTTTGCACAGAGGTAACAAAAGGAGTTTTGTGCCGTAATGTCTTTGGAATCTCACGCCTCTCTCTTAATCATGTTCGGATTAGATCGATAAGAATAAGAGTACTTTTCATCGGAGAAGAAGTCTTAAGACTACAAAAGGCATTTGCATGTTAAACCAGATGAGAATTCTCAATTGATTTACTTACACAAGGCAACGTCACGGAAGCAAAGTAACTTTTCTTATTATCTGAAGAAAGTGAAAATGTGAAAAAAATATCATTGGTGCATAACACTCCCTCTGGGGAGTATTCGCCAGACTGCTGGTAGGGCGGAACCAACATATTATCCAGGACTTCTGCAGATTTTTCACTGTACATTTAGTCCTTATACTGTTTACAGAATTTAAACAAAAAATCATTTGATGGTTTTCGGAATGCACTGATTTTGGATCTGCATTATTAATTGAGTTTTTATTTATTTTAAATTAAATTTTATTAATATTAATATTTATTTTTTTTTTTTTTCAATTGCAGTATTAAAAAAAAAATAAAAAGTATCATATTCTGCCCCATTACTTGGAAAATTTACCCCATGTGTTGGGGTTTCACCACTTTTCTCACTTCAGATATTCACAAATATGAACTTTACAGATAGATAATCAGTACCAAAAGAACTTTAATTAAAGCCAACATAAACCTTTAGTACAAAAGAAAGTTTACAGATATTGTTTATGGTTATAAGAAGAGAGCACTTTAAACAAAAAAGTGGGGAGACCCCATTTTACCGTACTGTCGAAAACACCCTTAATAAATAAAAATCTTATAAATTATAATTTTTTTAGAATACTAATTATCTTTATATATATATGTATCTCTGATAAGAAATTTAAATTAGCAATTATTAAAATATAATAGCTTTTTAATATGCATAAAACATAAATTAACAACTTTTTAGCTTATGTCTATGCCTTAGGAAATGAAAAAGAAATTTTTTTAATAAGATTATTACAGAAAAAAAACTACAATACAATAAACAGGTAACAAAAAAGAAAACAAGGCAAGTGTATAAACATTTAAACTATAAAAATAATGAATATAATAACTTTCACATTCTTTAATATTTAAAATAAATAATAAAGAAAAAAACAATAAACACAAAAAACAAAGAAAAAAATAAAGGTCATTTAATAAAAATGAAACAATGTTTTAATTCATATATAAATAAAATATAAAAAACACCCAGGCATTTTTATTTATGTATTAAACATATGAGATAATTATTACAAAGAAATAAAATAACCGGCTTAAGAAAAATGTAAACAAAAAAAAAACAATCAAGAGAAAAAAAGAAACTTGTAAAAATAAAAAAAAAATAAACATAAAAAGTCTGCAGAATGAATCATCCAAATTTATAGCACACAATTAAGCTAAATATAAAACAACAACAATTAGAAACCAAAACGAAAAAGAACAACAACTAGAAAACAAAATGAAAAACAACAACATTATAATGACGTATTGCACGAGTATTTTATTTATAAAAATATATAACACTTTAAGAAGATTTTAAAAGGTTTATGCATTCGTGTGAGGAATATGTAGGATTTCTTTTTTTACGTAGGTTTTATTTAGTGATAAATTTAAAGCTTTTTTTAATCTTTTCGAAAAAAAATCCTAAAAAATAAGTGATAAAGAATAAAAACAAATAAAAAGAAAATATTGGTTGGCAACTCTAGTGTGTATTGGTTATTGTTTATTTTTGTTTTTAGAATTCTTTTGAAATAACGTTTATTTTGGTTGGGAAAAAATGCAACTCTGTACAATAAATTACAAGAGAAAATTGAAGTGAAGTGGAAAAATTTAACAACTAAATAAAATCTCTGTTTTTTTTTTAAATAAAAATAAAATTTACATAATAAAAGCAACAAAATTATTAATTTATCTAAAAAAATTCTGTTTTAATAACATTTATATTTTAAAATAGTAAAAAGAATTATTAAAAATAATAAAAAAATTATCCGATATTTGAAACTGAATTAAGTCTTCTCAATAAAATTTAAAAATTCCAGGAAAAAATCATGCCGTTATATGAGGAGATAGTAAAGTTCAAAGGCCACAAAAAATTAGTATAAGTAAGTTTAAGAAATATTTTTTAGTTGGCATGGAATTTATGTATTATCATTTTATGATTTTGAAAATAAATATATGTAGGCTTATAAAGCTTCGTTATACTCATCATATTATTATATCTTTATATTATATTTTGCTATAACTTTTCCGAAGTACCTTACGAAACCATACCATCGGTTCAACATATTAGCTAGTAAAAGATTTTTAAACCCTGGCGGAAACGATACTACATCACTCTTACCTATGGATGTGAAAATAAAGAGAAGAACGTGAAAAATTTTCTCTACTAAAATCTCGCATTAACGATAAGGAAATTAAGCCTTGTAAGGAATTCCGATAGGTTCAGCTTATTTTGTTTATCTTGCTACATTGTTGCAAATAAAATTCCTCTCGGAATATGTTCGCTCTTACTAATAGTGTATTCTCCAATTATAGAAGAAAAATTCGACCGCAGATGAATAGTTCAATTTTTAACGAAATCATCGGTTTTAAAATAAATAATTAATTTAACAATGACGACAAGACATTTTTGATTGGGATAAAGAAATATTCCGGATATATAAAAATAAAATGCTGTTCGTGATAAGTGTGATTAGATCTAGACGACTGAGGCATAGCTCACTTGAGACCAACATAAGGTCTCATTGTGTTCTCATCTCGCCAAAAGCCTGTATTTTCTGATCATCGTGTTCTTTCATCCATTTAATTGTGCTAGTGAACTTATTAAATTTAAACTTTCGAGAATTTCTTCAACCGAACAAGTTATTTCTTAAGTCCCTAAATGCAAGGCAATGACAGAGAAGATGACAAGCTGTCTATTCTTCTTTCTTCTTCATTTTAAGGGAGCTTAGCCTTTTGGCATATGTGCCATGGATCCAGTGACTAGTTATGACTCCATCGAGGTTTCTTATATGAAATCTTGCATCATTATTAGGTCTAAGTATGTTGGGCAAAGTTTTTATAGCTTTCCTTTTTGAGAGCCTTAAAGTTCTTTCAACCGAAAAATTCTAGGATGTATATATTTCCTTGTAATCTATTTTGGATTCAGACATCATGCTAAAAATCCAAGTGCTAATTTTTGATATTTCGAATCAAAAAGTTAATATGACCGACTAAATGCTATTTCATCCCCAAAACTCAAAATTTTTTTTTTTTTTGAAGTTATTTGGAATAGTTATCTCTAATTTCCTTTAAAATTGTTAAATATTAGAAAAGTTTTAATCAAGTGAAATTATCAAATATCGTTTATTTTGCCCTTACATGACTCAAGTAGAATGGAGTTGAAAGTTATAAGGAAGTACTTTTTCATTACTTCCAAAGTTTCTGTAAGTGTACGGTTTCTTGTGCTTAAGAATTTATATAAACATCATCCAAGGATATTATTGAAAAGCGATTCAGTTAAATTGTTCTGATACAAAACTTTGAGAATTTACAAATACTTATTACTTAATAATAACTGTTTTAATCAAATGAAAGATATTGTTATGCATTTTTTGTTAATAAAAATATATTTGGTTTATATAAAAATTAAAAGTTTTGACAAATTGATAATTGATAAAAAAAACACATAAAAAAGCAATTTTACATGACATAGAGAACATGACTTCCTACTCAGTGAATAGGTATCAAAAGGGAGAACACCTTCCAATGAGAAACCTATGTTAAATTGATGGGAAATGATCCGAATTTGCACTACTTCTGGATCACATTTAATTGACTTCTCTTGAAGTTCTTTTTTGCTGGGATAGAATATCTTTCCTAAAAAAAAAAACAACATTCTAGGCAGGGTAGTCATGCATGCATTAACGCATCGCGAGTATTTAGCCATTGCACTAAGATACACTGGTCTATATTCCGAATACTTAAATGAAATTAAAGAAGAAAGAAATTATAGATTATCTAAACACTTTTAGGCCCTTTCGATATTCTTTGAGACAAAAACTAATTCTTAAACTTTTCTTCTGTGGGTTCTTTAAGAACATTGGAGAATATCTACCATATTATCCAGAGCTATATTCCCGAAACGGAAAACGAACACAGTAAGATATCCAAGTGTACGTTCCTGTTGAATAGTCGAAAATTTTGCATAGATTCCTGCTCTTCTAGACAATAAATTTATGAAGAATTCGTAAGAATATCCTTTAGTGTAATGACCCTAGGAGTTCAGTTTTCCTCAAACTCTCAGTTCTTGATTATGTTCAACAATTCGACGAAATTAAATTGAGTATGCTCCAGATCACTCAATTTTTCATCTACGAAACCACCTGGATTGTAAAAACAAAATACTTAAATATGTCCATGATGTGGCGAATAGAAAGTGGCGAATAGAAAGTGGCTTCTACGTTTTCGGTTACGCTATATACAGTTGAAATTCGTTCAACGAATTTCAACTGTATATAGCGTTGAACGATCTCATTGAAAATGTTGAAATCGATTCTTCGTCGACTTATAGAGAATACGAGAGAATATCCATTAGAGTAATAGCCAGAGAAGTTCTCGAGTTCAATGTTCAGCAATTTCTTTTCCTGAATGCCTTTGAGCGCTTGTACCCATTTAGAATGTCTTGATATTGATTGAGATTAAGACTGAATGCTTAAGCTCGCCTCTTGCGAATTGATGGCATTTAATCACAGCGAAACTACCCACGTTATAGCTCGAGATGGGCGTTTTCTAAACAAATTCCTCAAATCATCTTGCAACTATATTTACAATGCAAAAAAAAATCTGAATAACAGAATTTACAGCCCAATCATCCCTAGGTCGTCTGACAAATTTTCGCAAGCCCAAATTATATATGGCTATAATGATCGTGCTTCAATTCTATCGACCTTCTCAGTCTTAGGACAGTTATGGCAAAAATTGATTTCATATAAAAATTCAGTCTTTGTGGGACAAAAACCATTTTGGCGTTTGAAATGAATACATTAACTCTTCAGGATATCGGATTTAATTATTAAGTAATACGTTTCCTTAGTATCTTGAAAAATTTCCGCAATATCTTATTAAATAATCAGATTAAATTATTAAAAGCCCTGATAGGTTTTATGGAAAGCATGGATTCTTGAACAATAGAACAAACCTTAAGAGTACTACAAAGCCCTCATAATAAATTTTGATACTAGTTAAACCTATTTTAATTAAAAAACTAAAATTAAATTAAAAAAAAAATAAATTCAAGAATTATTAAAATATCAAAGATAATTCCATGTATAGCTATAAATTTGGATACAATGTTTATTTCAGCTGTTTCATAAGCATTTTTTTATAAAAATAAGTTTTGGTTATCCCCTCCTAATTTTATCATTATCAATAAAAAAAAAGAAACATGCTGACACTTAATAAGAGCTTAATAGGGTTAATGATTTATAATAAATAAATTATGTAGGCTTTAATATGTGGGCTCTATCAATAAAATAAAAATAGCAAACAATTTATCAGATTTATAGTCAGACAGACAACTCAACAAAAAAAATTTTTGATTTACGAGTAATACACTCAACATTATATGTATTTATTGATTAGAGGTCAGCTTTTTTCGTTGTTGCACAATAGGGGTAATAAAGTAAATGCAATAGATAGTTGACAGATGATTGTTAGCAACCTTGTAATTTTGACATTTGACAATCAAGTTTATTGATATAAAATTGTAATACGAACTTACAAACATAAATGTTACACTTACCTTTTTCATTGGGATAAACATTTAATTGTTCATCATCGCGGGCGACTTGTGTAATTATAGATGTTGCATCCATTTAAGCATAAAATGTTGTACAGAAGAAGAAATAAATTTAAAATAAGCCAAAAACTCAAATATTCCTTTAGTTGATCGTGGTAGTTTAGACAAGATTTAATTTTAAGAAAAATATTTTAAATATAAAATATATTTTAAAAAAATTCTTAATAAAATGCACTTTAATTCGTATTATATTAAAAAAATATAATTTATTTTTTTATTTAGAGAAGTAAAAATAAAGATAAACAATAATGATTTTGTGTGTAAAAGAAAAAAATAACAATTATAAAAACACTGGGCGGCAAACGTTAAAAGAAAACTGTAAAGAGAAGAAAAATAAGTGAGAATTAAAGTTTTTTGCTTGTAATTTTTTATAATAAATAATTAAAAACTAAAATATATTTTTTTATATCAAAATTTTTTATTAAAAAATATTATATTTAAATTGTGTGGAAATTTTGTAGTTGTCATTAATGAGAAAGAAAATTAACTTGAAACTGACTTTTTATAATTTTTTTATTTTTTTTTTAAATTTATTTTATTTATTTATTTTTTTGAGGTTATGTTTTCTTATTTGAGGTTATATACAAAAATACTTGCTCGAATAATAAATTTTTAATGGTGTTATTTTATGTTTGGAATAAAGTAAATATTTCTTGCAAAATCCATCCTTCAAATTGTTTTTTAATTGCCTCAGAATCTAACTGTCAAAAAATATGTATTCACTGTTTAATTTAACAACCAAATTTGATTCTGAATCAATGTATTTACAATCACTAATCGGATTTGGCACTTGTCCTGATCCAATCTCCAACATTTCCTCATATTTTCATCAGAAAGCCCATAAGATCTTTGGATGTACGCCCATTAAGTTCTTTGTACGAAAATATATATTCTCGCGATATGAAACATAATTCTTAGAAAGGCCAAATGAGCAGAATTTTAAAAATTCAGAGTACTTTGGAACTTAGTAATCTGTGATTTATTTGGTAATAATGCTCAAACATAGACTTAATGTAGATGATAGATCTGTCTTCTATTTTTACACACTTTGTCATCGGACGCATCCCCGCGTGGCTGATAGGGGAGCTGGATGTAAGGCATTTAATTCGTTAACTATTGGTTAGAGATCCTAATTGCGCAGGCTGTGTTCGAATCCTATTCATTACATCGGGACCTAGCAACTTATAGAGACTCTCTCGGATCAAATAAATTAAGCGCAATTTTAAGGTTAAGGTGGATAGAAGCAGTGCCAAGGATCTGCATGGTTAGTAAGTGCCTCAATAAACATATCGTTTAGAGCTCTCCTTCAACGCCCATGGGTTGGTTGTAGTTTTTAAATGCCTAGTACGCAAACGGCGTCACTTCGTGAGATGACCCACTTAGTTACACACATATTAGTGTGACCAAAATTAGTAAATAAGGAATTAGAAAATTTATTTTATTTATTTATTTCAATTCACAGTAATATAAAAAGCCTTCTTAGGCCAATAAATATATATTACAAAGATTTATTTCTGAATAAGACTATATTAATTATTAAATAAAAACTATAAAATTACAGTCATATTCAATACTCCAACTCAAATGGCTCCCCAGCCAGAATATATAATGATATACCAAAAAACAGCATAAAGTTACATAGTCCCATAAGTCACACAATAATAAAAAGAAGCTATAGAGTTGTTAATTTTAAACGAAATGCATTATTCGATTCAGAAAATAAACGAAGCTCAAGTGTCAAAAAATTCAGCAACGTGCAATCCTAACGATAAATTTATATGAGGAAGTGAAGAAAATGAAGGACGGAAATATTGATTTGGAGGTGGGGCTTTTGAACATGAATTGACTTAGACGGGCGATCTCTTGGGCTTATCGATTTACTTCTTCGTTGGGGCAAGCACCACGGAGAAACTGGAGGTTCTGACTTTTTGTTCTGATGAGGAGCTCGAAATCACTGTTTTCGGTTTTGATTTTTTCAAAACCGCTGTTTTAAAGGCAATTAACCGGTTTTTTCAACATCACTTTATTTAACTTTTTATGTAATTTTACTGAGAAAAGGAGTTCAAAAAAAAAAAAAAAAATTACACGACTAAAAACATCAACCCAGCAAAAACTTTGTTTTACTGGTAAGCTAGCAGGTATAACTGGAAACAAAAATAACCTACTCATTTTTTGCCTGAATAACTATTTATTTTTTTCGAGTTGTCCCCAAATTCATGTAGTTATTTTTAGACTATAGGGATGACACTCAAAAATATGTACCTAAACGAAAATAAAAATAAAAAAGCAAAAAAGTATTAAATGATAATAAAAATGCTTTAAAATTTGTAAAATTTTAATTTTCTTAGAAATTTTATTAACCTTTTTCTGCTAAAAATACATTTATTTTCACTCTTTTGCAAGAAATGATTAACAACTTCCAAAAATGCTCATAATATGTACTTAGTTCTAGTTTTGAAGTGGTGAAAATGTTCTTTTTTGGAAGCACGCGATGGTTTTGTTGCTGGGTTGTGTCAAATGTTGCACTAAATGAGCCCCATCAACCAAATTGCATCAAGCTTTGATCAATTAAATAATTAAAGGATATTAAAAGATTGCATAGACAAAATCATTACCGTATATTTTTCAGTTAACACATTTGTTTCATTTTGCATCTAAATTTAGTAAATATATTCACATAAATATAAAAAAAAAATAATATTTAAGTAACATTTTATTTTTCACTTAAATTTTAATTCATTAATTTGTAGTAATTGATATAATCATTTTGGTGAGAGGTGTAAATTTAAAAAAAGTTTTTAAATCAATGAATTATGCAGAAAAACTTACAGTTTTATTAAAATCAATAAGAAATTATTTAAAATCTAAAACTTCCTTTCATAAAAAGCATACCAGTTCTGTTGGTATAATTTTTATAACGAGAAATTTATGAGCTAATTTTTTCGTACTTACTTATAAGTATTTCAATCACAAAATATATTTTATTTTGGAAAGACATATTTTCAAAAACCAGGATTAGGATTAAAATATAAAAAAAGAGTTTATTGAATAAGATAAACCAAATAAATAAGAACAATTTCAAATTAAAAAATATTAATTTCCTAAAATTATAACGTGAATAAAAAAAATTAATTTTGAAATTATGCACATCAAAATTTATTATTTTTCCAGAGTAAAACATGAATGCACGTAAAATTAAAAAAAAATACAAAAAATATTTTCTTGTTAAAAATTTAAACCGGTTTTTTCCAAGAGGCCAAAATCGGGCAACCGATTTTTTCTAAAATGAGACTGGGCTGTCGACAATCAGCCCTCCACATGAGATAAGCTGGTCATATTACTTCCAGCTTTCTTAGGGATCATCAAAAGGAGTACGTTAAGATATGAGGAACAGGTGATGGTCAAAACCTTTCTCTATCAAAAAAGGCTGGTCATAAGTCACCCAGATCTCTTAAGAACCACCGAAAGAAAGTTATTAAGAGAGTAAGGTCTGTAGATGATCAACCAACTTCGAATGCAAAGACTGGCTCCGTTAATGACACCTATGAGAAGGTTATTAAGACAGTCAAATCTGGTGACGACCAGCCTTCAACCTCGAAGAAGGCGAAGGAGTTGTTGAAGCCAAAGTGTCTTCAAGCAGGTGTCAAGACCGGATTGATCGAGATGGGAGGATTAATACCGAACTGTGTAGATAGGCCCATCATAAATTGCGGTAACGAGAAATCGTTTGAAAATACATCTTAAGGAAAAATGACGATATTTATTGCCTTGTAAAATATCTAGTCTACTTTTTGCTTTTAGCAACAAATCGTTTGCCGCTCGAAGAATCAGTTCCCTAACATGCAGGTTCCAAAAATAATTTTTTAAAACGAAGTAATGATTTTTTGTGATCGAATTCAAGTTTAAGTGAATTTTTCTAGATTTTAAATTTATTATATCAAAATTTAATGTAAAGGTATAATGAATAAATAATGAATAAAAATTAAATAACTGTAATAAATTGCAATAAAATGGATAATTTCGCATATACGAGGACAGCACATACATACATACATATGCATAATCAGTTTAACCGCAGCTTTGATGGAAACACAGTTTCAAGCATAATAAATACAGCGATATGCTATATGATTTTTGATCGTATTGATTAGGGCTAGAATATTAAATTTTAATATTATCCAATTATTGTATGTCATTTTATTCCAAATTGTTACACATAAGAATAATTATTAAACATTTTGTTAAAATAATTGTAAATTAATACGAGCAAAAAAATGCAACTCTTAAAAAATTAATTTTTTAAATTTTTATAAAATTAATTTTTGAAAAATGCTGAAAACTATAATTTAATTGCATTACAGTTATTTACTATCAATGAACTACAAAGGATATTGCTAATATTTAAACGCCCCATTTTTTACAAAAATTTGGTAATATGTAATTTAGAATTACATTATGATGATGGTACTAAAATAATATTGATGTGTAGTTATATTATGAATATTATTAAAAATTATCTTATAGACACAATATTGAAACGATCGTGTCTTTAAAATTTGATACAAGGCAAGTAACAAAAGATATTTAATATAACCTAAATGTGGCCATTTAAAGCTACGAGAAACCCTCATAACACACCAAATATTATTTATTGGAATCTAAGTAGCTCCTTTATTTTTGTCCAATAATCATGAAGGATGAAATTTTAATTATTTAACATAAGAAGAGTGTCAAAAAGGACTAATTGTTAATTGTCTGCTCCATTACTAAAATCAAGGGATATTTAAACAGAATTACGTTACAGGGCATTAAGTGATCATATCATTGTAAAATAATTATATTAAGCTATTAATTCCATCAAAATAACAATCTAAACTGGTCGTATTATTTCGGTCGAAGGCTTATAAACAATTATGTAGTATCAAGTTAAGCTAAACTGTGGTAAATATTTGACCGTGTTTGTATGAAGAATCTTTGTGAGATTTCAAATTAATAAAAAAAAAATGAAAATAGTTACTAAAATATTAAACATTGTGGAAAAATTTGCAAATAAACATAGCAAAAGCGCAAAATTTAATAGAAAGTATAATTATTGGATATTTATATTATCTGTACATTTCGTGCCTTTAAATTTATATTTGAAAATTGAAAATCATGGCATTTAACAATATTATAATTACCAACTTTTTACAATAACAATTTCTATCAACATTTTAAAAAATCATTTTGATTTGTTGTTTCATTTTTTTTTTTTGCTCGCTCAAATTCACCACTGTTTTTACTAAACATTTAATAATTTATCTTACGAACAAAGGTATTCGTCAAAGATATATACAATAGGTGTCTATGACCACAAATAATAAAATCACAATGGAATTGTTACATCGGTTATTGCTATAAGCAAAATATATGCGACGATTAAAAATCATATCACATAACGTTGCATTTTTACGCTCGCAGATATAGAGACGCTACCAACGAGAATAATCTGCTACAGAAAAGAAGAGTATTTCTGGCGCAATTTAGGTCCACGAGGAGCAATAAGCGATCATCAATTTATGATCAGCATGTGGTCAGGGTTCCCATAAAAACCCCTATATATTTAACTATTCGGTCAATCCTACCTCACTCACTCCTATCGATTTGTGGATACGTCTTGTAAAAGTATATTTTTAAGTCGTGACCTTCAACCATAACCCTCTGAATAAAATTATTCAATCGTAGCCAACATAACACGCTACCTTGCAACTTTCTTCTCTTTCCTATGTCCTTTCCTAAGGAAATAACATACTTTAATTCAAAGACAATAATTGACTGATTATTATCTCTCGTAAAAAAAAAAAAAAAAAAAAAAAAAACATCAGCTACAGAATTTAGTGTTCTAGAACCGAAAGAGCCCATCATTTCTAATATAAAATATAAGTTTTGGAAGGGAAAATATTTCTAAAGACTTGATAGTGAAACTTATTTTGTCATGTTATTTATCATGAGAATTTAAATCGGTGTAATACATCCTTTTGTCGATCTACATCATGCCATCTGGGACTATACTTCTGCAGAAACTTAAACAATTAAAGTATAGAAACAAAACAGACCCAACATGATTAAATTTATTACAAAGAGCGGAAATGGCATCCCCATATTACATAATTTTTTAACTTCGGGACTGCTTTAAGTTAAAAATATTTTTTTATTTTTTTATTCATTTAGTAGTATTTTAAATACTTTATTAAGACTATAATACATTAAATTTCTTATCCAATTTTATATTTTTTAAATGCTCTGATAAAGAAAAAAGAATTTGAATTGACCAAACAGCTGAGCAAATGTGTAAAAGATATTATGCAATCCTACCAGACTGGATACTTTTTAAAGTATCTATAAGAAAAAATTTAATCGAAGCAAATCGGATTTTTGTGTAAATTTGGAAACTTTTCTGAAGCTTAAATTTTTTTTTTATATCTGGAGAATATTATGTTTTCTGTGAAATTTTAAGTTTTTTGGTGAAATTGTAAGTTTTTCATTAAATTTTAAATTTTTGGTAAAATTTCAAATTTTGGCTTAAATTAAGCTGGTTATCTTAATTTTTTTTTTTTTTTTGATTTTTAAGCAATTTTTATAATAATTCAGTAGTACTTTTACTATTTTTTACTTTTTGGAATTTTTGGTAAAATTTAAGTTTTGGTAAAATTTCGCATTATTGGTGAAATTTTGGATTTTTGTTTAAAATTTTATTATTATTTTTTTTTAGTGAATTGTCGGATTTTTTTGTAAAATTTGGGATTGTTGCGTAATTTTTGGTTTATTGGAGAAATTTTTTTTTTTAGTAAATTTTCGTATTTTGGTGAAATTTTGAAATTTGTGTGAAATTTTTATGACTTGGTTATATAAATTATAAATATAAATTCTTCTCGCAAAAAAATTTTAAATTTATGTTTTTCAACCTCTATTTAATATGAAGGTAAAACATGTAACATATTTTTTAAATTTAAGGAAAATACTATTAGAAAAACATATCGGACCCATTTACACTACTACATTTTTTTCAGAATAGAACACCAAAGAAGATACGCAGATAACATTTGTTTTTCCAGAATTTCAACTTCAAAACCACGCCCATTACAAAAATAGGAGTAAGAAACAAAATATTTCTGTATACAACACATTATATACAATTTATCAATTTTTTTATTATTTTTTCCTTTAACTAAAATATTTGCAAACATTTTAATATCTGATCAATTAAGTTGGTTACCTAAAGATCACGTTTCAATTACGAATTTTAAATTTCAATTATTTCTTGTTAATTTCATACGTTTGTATTTTCTTTTAATTTATTCATTTTGTTTTGTCAACAATATTTTTAAATTGCAATTTTTTTATTTTATTATTTATTTTTTTCTTGTTCAATTCTTTGTTGAGTATTTATTTACAATTCACTATACAATTTTTGTTATTTTGTTTGTCTGTGCGTGCCTTTGAGTGCCTGAAGTTGTGTTCAAAAAGCAAAAACAACAAAGAAATCTTATAAAAAAATCAGACGTCATTTAAAAACAAACAACAAATACATAGATATAATGCACATACACAAAAAAACCTAACACACAGATCCAAAAACAAATTTATTTTATGCAGTCTCGCTCTTTGATGTCTCTGCTAACGTCTCTGTTAACGTTGACAATAACAACGGAATTTTTCAATTACGTTTTCAAGACCTCATTCGTGTCAAATTAGTTACAGCTTTGAGCAAAATGTTCAGAATTGTGTATGCAAGTGTGTGTACAACGTAAAATGAAAGGAAAAGAATGAAATGCAGTAAACAGAAGAATTGCAATTAATATACAATAGGGAGTTTTATTAATAATTTTATAGTTTGCTTAAGTAATTGAAAACATTCTTCTTTATGTTTCACTAATTCTTTACTAAAATTTTAACTTTAACACGCTTTCACTTACTTTTTTGTTAAAATCTAATCATTTGCTTAATTTGTTTAAAAAATACTCCTTTTTATATAAAAAAAAAATATATATTGCACTGGTTTATTAGTGAAGAGAAAAACTAACACTATATGAAAAACACAAGAAAATTAAAAGGAATTTTCAACACAGAAATTAAGAAAAACACAAAATTTAATTGATGACTCGCACATTTGCCGTATGTGTTTTTTTATAAAATTCTTCTTCTTATTAAGTAGTAATGCACTTTTATTTAAGAAAACACACTCATTTACTTTACTCACTCCTTTTCACTATTTTTTAATTTATTATTTTTTTCTTTTTGTTCTCTCTCTCTATTTTTTACTTTAATGGCTTTGTTTTATTTTTTTAAGCAAATTATATCAACGCAAAGATTTTTAGGCAACACGTAATTTTTTTTCTTAAATTTCTTATAATATTTTCTTTTGCTTTAGCTTACAAAATTATTTATTTATTTATTTATTTTTTTTTTTTTGAGTCAAAAGTAGTTTTGTTTTTCTCCTTTGTCGTTATGTTGCGGTTTTTAGATTTTTTTGTTATTGCATTTTTTTCTTGTTTGTTTTGCTTTGCTTTTTATGGTGTTATTTTTATTTTATATCTATTTTTTGCCAAACTTTGTGTGAGCTCATTCAATATTTTTGTTGCTTTTGTTTCTTATAGTGTTTTTCTTATCATTCATCTTCTATTTTTATTTTATGTACGTTTACTTTGCGCGACTATTGCCTTTTTTTATTATATATTTTTATCGTATTTACTTTTCAGTTTTTTTATTTGCTTTTATATATGGTTATTATATGAAAAGGTGTGTGCGCAACAGTTCGAAAACTTTTATTTTCGTATTTTTTTACCGTACAAAATAATTTTTTTATTTTTCACAAATATTATTAAATTAAAACCTTTAATTTGTTAATCAAGTTTGTATAGTTTTAATTTATTTTTTTTAGTTTATCGTATTTTTTTTTCGACAAAAACTGAAATTATTATAAAAAATGTAAAATTTATTTTTCCGTGTATTTCTAATATTGCGACCGCTCGTACCAACACGTTTAACTTCTCGAAATGTCAAATCAACACTGTTAAAAAATTCTTCTTCTTTATAGGAAAATCAATGCATTCAATAGGGTTAGCATTAGTGTTGTCACACATTAGAATAAAAAGCGTTAATGTTGTAAATAATAAGTAATATGGTAAAAATAAATTAAAATAGTGTTTTGTGACAAAAATATACCTTTTTGAGTTTAGATTTTTGGAATTATATAGCAGTCTTTATAAAAATTATAATTTCAAAGTAAAACCAGAAATATAACAAAGAATAATAATGAAAAAAACGCACAAAATTTTTAATGAATTAAAGATCAAATTTCGCAATCGAGAAAAAGCTAAATAAAACATAAACAAAAACATTACTTTTAAACATATTAGGTTTTTCTAAATTTATCTATAAAATTATTTTTTTTTTATTTTCGTAATTCAGTTCATAAATATTCCAAAATATTTCTCTCTTCTATTCCTAAGAAACTAACTCAAATCTGAATCAATTCTTCAATTATCGACCCCAAAAAATAATAATCAAAATATTTTGTTTAAAATGTAAACGAATTCTTTAAAATATTCCATTATAATAAGGAATATATGGTTTTATTGGACAAAAAAAAATTAAATTGGCAACATTGGGTTTTGTCGAAATGAGACCCATAGCTGCTTACATAGTGTCTACATTAGAGAATTTTTTATCAAGACAAACGTCAAACTTAACGCGAATTTGTGGATGGTGGCAACAGTTGTACAAAAACAACAATATGGCGTACTCATTATTGTTTTTTATATATGCCGTTTAACAACTGTAACAACCAAAATAATAATCAACTGTTTAAGAAAGGTTACCTTGTACATATTCGCACAGATTTTGACGTTTGTTTTGATATAAATTTGCCTAATGTAGACACTAAGTTACAGCCCGTCTAGACGTAACATATGTAAGATTTTTGTGTCAGAGAGTGTCAAATTCGCTCTCTGAGATAATTATTTCACGTGTAGATTCAAATATTAGTATTATAAGATGTATTATGAGACTGTTGTGATGAGATTTCTCTACACAACCATCTTATAAGATGAACTGTCAAAAAATACACATATACGAAAGTTTGTTTGTGTGTTTCCATGTGTATTTTGGAAATTACTGAAAACATTATTCTTTTTGTGTAAAATTGTTTCCTTGTAGTGTTTATTTTACATATTAAAAACATTTTTATAAAAATTGTGCTAAAAAGTGCGAATTGCTTAAATAAAAAGGACATGCTTACTCTGCGACTGATTAAAAATAATGATTTCTTATAGGATTTATTAGATTACGTATACCCCTTATTTAAGATTTAACATAATATAAACAAAATGGTTGCTCTCCTCTGCCGGTGTTATCACACATATTATATCAGCGTTAATCTCAGTTGTAGACCTGGGGTTCCTAGTGTCTACATTAGGCAAATTTATATCAAAAACGTCAAAATCAGTGCGAATATATACAAGGTAATCTTAGTTAAACAGTTGATTATTATTTTGGTTGTTACAGTTGTCAAACTGCATATATAAAAAACAATAATGAATACGCCGTATTGTTGTTTTTGTGCAACTATTGCCACCTTCCACAAATTTGCGTTAAGTTTGACGTTTGTCTTGATAAAAAAAATCTCTAATGTAGACATTATGTTAAGAGCGTATCATATGTTATTTGAGGAGAGTTGCCAGATATGGCTTAAGTCACTCATTGAACTAAGACTTTTAGTGAAATTTCCCAAGATAAACAAGGGGAAAGATTTTAAAATAAAATTAAAGATTTGGATCGGTTCTTGAGTACTTTGTTTTCCTTAAGACCCAAATCATCATTTTCTTACTAAAACAAATATATTCAATCATTTTTGTTGTAAAAAATTCTCTCATTATTTTCATTTCCAGTGCTATTTTAGTGGAATATGAAATCCTATTTACTAATTTATTAAGAACAAAAATCGAGTTTTAAGTAATCACAATTTTTTTTTTTTATTAATTTGTCGAGAACGAGAATTATTTTTTTAATTAATCACAATTGTCGCTACTTATTAAATTCCCGTCGAAATACGTTCCCTTTCTTCAAAACGCAGCCATACATCTTCCAGTTGAGAATTCCGCAAATATACATACATATCTACACCGAAAAAAGCCCCGAGTGTGATATATTGGCACACCAAAAATTAAATCTTCCTTTAATCCTTTTTCAATAGAAGATATTTAACATTTTTTAAATCTTTTCTAATTTAATATGCACTATGCTTCTGTTTTAAAAACTTCTTAGTATTGTGGTAGAATTGAAAATGATTTTTCTGATTTATTGAGAATAAAAATTAATTTTATATGTTCCAGCGATAAAATATGACAATCCAATACTATCATGTTCTTTGTAATAATTTTCAAAGCAAATTCAAGTTTGCTTTCTATGTAAAATCCTAAAAGAAAGACTTTTATTTTCCAAAAAATCCTTACTAATTTCAGAGCAAGTCCGATTTATTTCAGAGCAAGACCTTCCGTGCTCGGTTCTCTGAGCATGGAAAAGGCAATGTCAAACTTTGTCATTGCAACACTAAGTGATGTGATCTTTGTTCGTATATATTTTGCTTATAGCGTAACCCGATGCAGCAATAATGTACAGATTTTAATATTTGTGGACATAGACTCTTGTAGTATAAAATTTTTTCGAATATTCTTGTTAAACATTTAGTAAAAGCAGTTATAGATTTAAGTGAGCAAAAAAAAGTGTAACTCTAAACAAATCAACAATTTTGTTAAAAATCTTTATTGGAAAAGTTTGGAAACTATAGTATTAAGTACCATGATTTGCTATTCATATAGACTAAAATATATGAAATCAAAAGATAATATTAGCAAATAATACCATTTTCAATTAAATTTTGCTATTTTTCTTAACTATTTTAATATTAATATTTAAAGAAATATGGCCATCTAAACAGACTAAATTTGTTTAGAGTCAAATTAATTCAAGTTGTCGTAATAGGATCTCATTTCCATTAAACAGTACGCGTTAAAATAATAAATGTCCTGCCTACAAAAATAAAGTTGCTAGTTTGATTTTAGTAAATAATAGGTGGTATGTTAGAAGGGTTTCCTGTTACATATTAATATCACAAAGTCAACGATTGCTGGCCGCAGTAGCTTTAAATGGTCACATGTGTTCATTCGAGTAATATCAAATATCTACTGTTCCATGATTTTTATGAATTTTTTCATGTATGATCGTTTCAATATTGTGTATGATATAATTCTTAAAGAAGCCTCATATTTTTCATATTTTTCCTCATTATAATTTCCGTGCCATCAAAATCGTGTTACTCTAAATTATTTACAAATTCCTGAAAAGAATAGTGTTTTTTTTAATATCCTTTGTAGTTAAAATTACCTTAAATATTGGGTATATTGGTTATAATTGATGGTAATGCAATCAAATTATAGTTTTCAACATTCAAATTTCAATAACGTTGCATTTTTCCATTAATATTTAATTAATTAATTTCTTTATATTTTCACTTTGCACGTTTTAAACTGATTTCGATTTTATCTTTTAGTTTATTACAATCGTTTAACAATTAACAATTTTCTAGAAATGTTCTTCTACTTCACCTTCCCTTAACCTTCAATTTGTTTTCGCTCACCCTTATGATCTTTAGCCATTAGTTCTCTCAAAATATCCTTTTTCGATTCGAAATATTCTTTATACCACAAAATGTGTTCCTTTTTCTCTTTAGCGGTGATGTAGGGATTCTTAGATAGACCCACACATACTAATTCCATAAAATGGCGTACAGGACCACGATTAGGACACCAGCCCTCTAAATGTTGGTCCAAAAAGATATGTTCCGAAAAGTCCACATCTTTTTCGTCCATCCAATCCTGTTCGTTATCGATGGGAAAACGCCAGATTTTACCTTGTTCCGTCCATCTGGCTAATTTGTCGAAATAATTTGAAGGTGGATGGGATACTAGAACCTTGAGAGCTTGCTCTTGGAGATAAGACCAGGTAGGCAATAAATCAGTGGAATCGTGTAGGGAAGAGGGATCGGTAAAGATGCCTAAGGGTTGACTGCCAAATAGATTTACACTACCCGTGTAAAGTTCTGCCTCACTTTGACGTTGTGAGGGACGTCTCTCTTTCGAAAATTGATGTTTATTATGTTGTTGCTGTTTGCCTTTGGCGGCTAGACTGCGTCTAACATAATCACTACGTGTTGTAGTGGGTTCCCTTTGGGGCTGACGACGATCGATTTTCATGCCCACTATAAGCTCACTTAAGCTAATTTCGCTTTGGGGGATAGACGAGGTAGGTATTGATTTTTGTTCCTCATTGGATGAGGGTTTACCTCCTAGAAGTCTGGTTAATAATTCCGATTCAGTTTGCTGCTGTTGTTGTTTTTCATCACCCAACATTGAGGCCACCTTTTTGGCAGCGGCAAAAATATCTTTTGATTCTACTTCATGTTTCTGTTGCATTTTTCTCTTTTTATTAGCTTCTCCCGGTTTAGTAACCACATCGGAAAGTTTGGCAAAATTCATTTTATCATCAGCCGTTTGCATGGAAGCCAACAAACGATTTAATTTGGACGAAGCAGATTCATTTGGACTGCTCGCTCCATTGTCGGCTAAGGGTTTTTCCTTCTTCGCCTTAGATTTCTTGAGTTCCTTTTCGTCATCTGACGAAGAGGCATAGTCTTTACTATAGTTACGATTGCCACCGGCCAATAAACGTGCTGCTACATGTCTGTTTTGTTTAATGAAATAGCAGCAGGATAAGACAATATTTTTAAGATATCAATGGTTTATCACTTACCTAATGGCCAATTCCTGGCTTTTGCGTAAATATAACATATTGTTTTCTTAGTTTTAATTAAAAACTAACTAAATTTTTAGTAATTTTCAAGTAGGCACATGAAAATTTCGATGAAGTAACCAACGGGAATATTATTTTGACAGCTACTCAGAGACATAAGCCGAACAATTTTAACGGAAGTGGCGGCTTTCGTAGAAATTGTCGGCGGCGGCTCCAAATTTCTATTTACTTGTTTTCGCATCGTCTTCTTTTCGTCTTCACGAAAACATTTTTATTTCTTAACATTTGAAATAACGTCGGCAGAATAACGGAAAAACAGTTTTATTTCCATCTTTGTGTTATGGGGTGGAGAAAACGTACATTAAAAATTTATATGTTACATAGTCTTTTTTATCGAAAATTTTATTTTATGTTGCATTTTTAATCTTTAGTTATCTTTTCGAAACAAAATTAATTATTTTGCATTTTATTTTTGTTAAAAAGGGCAAAATCTTAAAAGAGAACAATAAATTTGACAGCTTATGTTAAATATTATTGCTCAGGTTTGTGTTTAAACATTTATTGCGAAGTAACTGCGCAATAGATTTCTTATTGGTCCACACGTAAAATTTTTAAGAGAGATAGACAATTTGACAATTGCCAACATAAAAATGTCTACGTGTATACTAGGGGTTATAAAGCAAACCGTTCCCAGATTGGGGTCCAAGTCTCCTTATGTGTAAGGTTTCTTAAAATATTAATAACACAAATTTGTGTATTTCTTGTACTTATAAAAGTTTGGGGACATTGAAGGTAACCACCCAAACAGGTTTAACAAAGTAACAGCAGTTCGCAGAGCATTTTTTACTCAAATTTTTTTATATGGTGTTTTGACGATTTGGCAAGTTATTAAGAGACACAAATTTAAAAACAAATTTAATTGTTCGGTTTTTCATCTGTGATGCATTGACCAGAAATAGAAAATTTTTGAGTCTATTCTTCCAAACTATAGATTAATAACTAGATATTTATGTGAGAGAAAAAACCTGATTTAATTGTCAAAAACCTAATTCATTCAATAACATAATGCATGTAGTCACATAAATTTTGTTTTTGTGTTTTGAAAAAATTAGTAATTTTTTTGAAAATTTAGTTCGAAGTGCCTCTCACATAAACTTATAGTTGTATTCTACTCTCCAAACCATCTAGTGCTCTATATTAAATATTTTTTTTTCTTATTTGGAAAAATATATTACGAATTGAATGTTTTTCTCAAAATTGTATTTTCCGGCAATATTTTGTATCCAGGGAAATATACTATTCTAAAATATTGAAATTAACTGTTAATATATAAGAAAAAAAAGAAAAAGAAGTCATCAATGTAAACAATATTTTCCGAAATGTTTATGCTGATACAACATTCATGTTCATGAAGTGGCAAGCTATATGGTGAAATAGAAAGGTTTATCTTGATGGAAATACATACATGAATTTTACATCATCCGATTGCGTTTCCAAATTCACAGATTTTATTACTTTAAGAATGCTCTTTTAAAAAAATGAAAAGATTAACTTAAATACAAAATTTGCAGATTAGATCATATTAAATTGTACCAAATGAGTTTTGGTAATACCATGATACCAACAGATATAAAAATGTACCAAAAAATACAGTTGTTTGACATCCCTGATGGAGTTGATATGGAGTTTGGCAATAAACAGCTGAGCTAACGATATTACTTTGTTAATTGTGCCATGATAATCACCCTTATTAAGGCGCAAACAGTCAACTTTGTTACGCAACGCAGAATGAAGAAAAGTATCGTAAAACATTTTGTACAAACAGTAAACGTATCATATATTTTTGAACATTCATTGTGTGAAAAACCCTGTTCTTTGGATATTTTACAAAGAAAATAAACTACAGGGTTGTCAAAAAGTCACGCAGCTACGTAAACTTCTACTTTCTATAGATTCTGCGATACGCAACCTATAATTTTTATGTGAATATCTGCATAAAGCAGGTTGAAACAGCTGATAGCGATACTATGATTTTTGTTCACTGGTTGGGCCTTTACCCTAGTGTCGTCTTATTATGAACATTGTTTTGATGCTATGTAAAATTTTCGACGACATTTTTTGTAAAATATTAAAAATTACAAAATGACTCGTAGTTGTAATAATTTTGTATAATTAAAAACGAACCTGTTATGAAAACTATTAAGACGGCAGGAAAATCTTATGTGTTTAACATAGTGCCTACATTTGAGAATTTTTTATAAAGACAAACGTCAAACTTAACGTGAATTTGTGAAAGGTGGCAACAGTTGCACAAAAACAACAATATGGCGTATTCATTATTGTTTTTTATATATGCAGTTTGACAACTGTAACAACCAAAATAATAATCAGCTGTTTAACTAAGGTTACCTTGTATATATTCTCACTGATTTCGATGTTTTTTTGATAAAAAATTGCCTAATGTAGACACTAGGTAAAAGATTATTAATTAAATTCCGTTTTCTCAAAGATTTGTTACCTACTTTAGACGAAAAAAGAAGCTTTTAGATATGTTTTGAAAAAAAAAAAATCACCAAAATTGAAAAGTTCTACAAGGCATGAATTTTTCATGTTGCTGTTACATAAGTTTCAGGTTTTTCAAATATTGAAAGGCCTTACAAATGAAACAAAAAATGTATTGATGTATTAAACGTATTTTCTATTATATATAACACTTACCAATTGCAAACTCTATTCGATTTGTTATTTGTTTTTTCGTCCTTTTATTTTTGTTAAAAGTAAAGTGTTGTAAATAAATAAATATATTTTTTGATTCAAATAAATTTCAATCCTTACTTAGGAAAAATATTTTCCTTTGGCATTACATAAACAAAATGTATACATAGAAATAATTTCGAAAAAAGATACCTCCATTATCTATTCTCTATACTAGACAAATTTTTATCAAGATCAAAATCAGTGCAAATCTATACAAGGTATCATCAGTTAAACAGCTATTTTTGGTTGTTTTAGTCAAATTTGAATTTTAGTGGAATAAAACTTTTGAGGGTCAAAAGTGGTTAAACAAATTTTACTACCATAAGAAAGGCGAAAGTGTTTTCTTTAACGCCATATATACTTTTGTACCTGTCTGGACCCGTCTGTAGAACATTTTTTCCATTTGAATGAAATTACTCCCAAAATTTTTTCTATTTTTATTTTACCTATTCATATGACAAAAATATAAATACACCAAGCCCTAAAAGTTGTGATAGGTATCTTAAATATAATATATAATTATTATTTTATTATTAATTTTTAGCGTATTTTAACTATTTTGAGCACTTTTTAGAAATATTGGTATACACGTTACATTTTAAAGGGAGAGATAAAATTTGAAAAATGCCAACATAAAAATGTGTACGTGTAGACTGTTGGAAATAATCCGTAGTATTCCGAATAAAATATTTTGTATTCAATATTTTATATAAAACTTTATTTAACCAGAACGAATGTGTCAAGTGAAAATTATAAAAACGAATGAAAAAATATTTGAAAGTAAAAACTTATTTTACAAAATATTTTTCAATGTAGACTAGATATATTCATGTTGATAAAGAAGTATATTTTAGAAAGTTTTATTTCCAACACTCCTCCTCAACATGGATATTCCTTTACAAATTAAATTATTTTAAATTTAACAAATTAACAAAATTAACATGTTTAGCCTTTGGTAAATTCTTTGTGAGTATATCAGCAATCATATCATCGGTTGGACAGTATTTCAATTCCACCTCTTTGGATTCAACGACATCTCTTATATGGTGATACTTAATGTCAATGTGTTTACTTCTATTATGGTATACGGGGTTTACTGCCAATTTCATAGCACCTTGATTGTCGACATTTAAAATTACGCTTTCATCATTCCAAAAACCAAGCTCTTGCAATAATCTTCTTAGATACACTGCTTCCTTTGCTGCATTAGATATTGACATATATTCTGCTTCTGTGCTGCTGAGTGCTGTTGTAGTCTGTTTCTTTGATTCCCATGAGATTAGGTTTTTACCAAGATAAAATGCATATCCAGAATAAGATTTCCTATCTATTGTACAACCACCCCAATCAGCATCTGCATAGCCAACAAGATTCTTGCTGCCACTGGAAAATATTAATTTTAAGTTTTTCGTACCTTTTAAGTAACGTATAATATTCTTTGCTGCTGCCCAATGCTCAACATGTGGATCGGAATTTCGTTGTGCCAATTTAGAAACAGAGTGTATAATATCAGGTCTTGTTGTTAACGCTAAGTATAACAAAGCTCCAATCAATGATTGATATGTAGTTGGATCTACTTTTTCACAATTATTTGTACATTTTATTTGAAATCCAGGTGTTAATGGTATTGATGATGGTTTACAATTCTCCATGCCATATTCCTGTAATATTTCATTGATGTAAACTTCTTGGCTTAATTTAATTTCACCAGTTTCTCCATCACGCTGTACTTCCATCCCTAAAAAATGTTCCATTAATCCTTTGTCAGTTATTTCAAATTCACTAGCAATTATCGATTTCATTTTAATTATTTCAGTTTTATCTTTACAGCCAATAATGATGTCATCAACATAAATAGCAATTATAATTAAATGTTGATTGATTATCATTTTATACAAACATGATTCATTTTTACATCTTTCGAATCCTATCTTACATAGCACGTCATTTAATTTTGCATTCCATTCCCTTCCCGCTTGTTTCAGGCCATAGAGTGATTTGTGAAGTCGCAACACCTTTTTTGGACAGGACGCATCTATAAATCCTTCGGGTTGTTGAATATATATTTCTTCTTGTAGATCGCCATTTAAATATGCTGTAAATGCATTTTATGTATCACAGCTAACGCCAATATCATACGAATTGTTGCATAACGGACTACAGGTGAAAAAGTTTCCCTATAGTTAACACCATACTTCTGACTGCAACCTCTCGCAACCAATCGTGCTTTATGCCGAATAATCTCACCTTTTTGATTTTTCTTTAATGCATAAACCCACTTACATTTTATTGGTTTATGTCCATTTGGAAGATCTGCGAATGACCACGTACCTTTTTGTTGTAATGATGACATTTCTTTTACCATTGCTTCTTGCCACTTTTCACAACTTTTACTAGATAATGCTTCTTGATACGTTTTAGGTGGTTCTTGATTCTCCACCACATTATTTAGTAAATTTAAAACTTTTCTTGGTCTGCCAGGTTTGCCAGTTCTAACGGTTTTTGGTCTACCAGGACCACGGGAAACATTTGAAACTTCTTCAGGAAAATCTTCTGTAGGGGAAGTAAAGCCATTGAAATCTTCCATGTCAAAAAAATCTTCTGAAATTGTTTCATTATCATTTTCGGAAATAATTTCTGCTTCATCCTCTTCTGTTAATGTTGTGTCTGCATGATTTTCTTCATCTTGTTGTTCACTTTTATCAATAAGATCATTAAAATTTATAAATTCCATACTTGAATTATTTTCCTCTGATCCTGATAAACTATTTTCATCAAATAACACATCACGACGCTCGATTACCACATTTGTGTCTTTGTTATATAATCTATATGCTTTAGACACAAGTGAATAGCCAACCATTACCAATATTGAACCTTTTTTATCAAATTTGCCTTTTCGTTTTACATTTAAAGTTACAGCAGTTGAACCGAATACTTTCAGATGCTTCACGTTTGGTTTTTTACCAGTCCAAACTTCATGAGGAGTTTTGTTACCCAGAATTTTAGATGGACATCTGTTTCGCAAGTAAGCTGCTGTTGATATAGCCTCTGCCCACAATTTGTGATCAAGTCCGGAATCTGTAAGCAAGCATCGTGCCATTTCTACCAAGGTTCGGTTGTATCTTTCCGCTACTCCATTCTGATGTGGTGTGTAAGGGACTGTAAGCTGGCGTTGAATACCACATTCTTCGATAAATTTATTAAATTGTTTGTTAACGTATTCTCCACCATTGTCACTTCGAAGGGCTTTGATTTTTCGACCAGTTTGGTTCTCTACCATGCTTTTAAATATTTTAAATTTTTCAAATACTTCACTTTTTCTTTTTAGGAAGTATATCCAAATTCTTCTAGATTTGTCGTCTATGAAAGATAAAAAATATTTCGACCCTCCTAGGGACTCCACATTCATTGGACCACACAAGTCCGTATGAATTAAATCAAGGACTTCTTCTGATTTACTCTCAGATTGTTTTGGGAATGTTGTTCTATGAATCTTACTCATCATACAAGTTTTACATTGTTCTTGAAATTTACTATTTAAATTCATTCCATTTACCATTTCTTTATTGTATAAATCCTTTAAGCTTTGATAATTGAGGTGGCCAAATCGTCTATGCCATATTTGATTACTGTTACTTATAGCATTCAATTGTTCTTTGGGTTCTTCTGTTTCAAATACAAACAAATTATTTTCACCTTTAGCATGTATAAGTAATTTCTTGTCTTCATCCATGAGGAAAGCTCCCTTTTTATTAAATTTTATTGTTCCTCCATATTGAACAACCTTGCTAACTGACACAAAATTTCCTTGTAAATCTGGGGAATACAATACATCTTTAAATTTAATAGATTTTCCATTAATAGTTAATGTAACAACACCTTTTCCCTTTGCAGATACAGATTTTTTATCTGCCAATATAATAATATCATTACTATCTTCAAATGTTGTAAATAACTTACGGTTGGAACACATGTGACTTGTGGCACCACTATCTATATACCATGACGATGATTTTCTATGTTCATTTGTTACCATTGCAATTAACGAAAATGATTTCTCTTCTGTTTTCAATCTACATTTGTTGGCATAGTGACCTTTTTTTCCACAAACATAACAATTACCTTTAAAATTTTTGGTGTTTGATGCGTTTTTGTTGTTTTTGTTTTTATTAAATTTTTCCTTTTTTATAGCTCCGAAAGCTTGCTGTGTACTTGATCCTTCTAGCTCTTGATTATTTCTACGTTCAGCTTCTTCCAAAAGTTTAAGTTTTGTGATAGATAGCGAAGGCAATGCGTCTCTCGTCTCTATAATCATTACAAAATTTTCATAATCCTTTGGAAGACTTGAGAGAAGGATTATAACGAGTAATTCATCTTGCAATTGAATATCAACTTCATTTAGTTTTTCAGCAATATCGGAAAATGTATTCAAATACTCCACCATGTTGTTGCTATCCTTCATATTTAAACTTAAAAGTCTCTTATATAAACTTACTTTTTGTACAGGACCATTAGGTTTATATATCTCCTTTAGTTTCTTCCAGGCTTCATGAGATGTTGCACAATTCTTGATGTAATTGATTTGGGAAGATTTAATACTTAACATTATTGTTGCTAATGCCTTCTCATCGTTAATGTCCCATTCTAACTGTTTACTGGTATCCCACGTTGGAATTTTCTTTTCATCACCATTTACATACCGCCAATATCCACTATGAATGAGCACACTCTTGATTTGAACACTCCAGATTTCAAAATTCTTTTCATCCAATTTTTCAATTTGATAAAGGGATGAAGTTGCCATCTTGTGTTATGTTGATTCGCTATATATCTTATTTCTTGATCTGTATAATTATCTTGATTTGTATAATTATCACTACACCTTTCTTATTTTTTTACCCATACGCTCTGGGCCCATAACCTGTTGGAAATAATCCGTAGTATTCCGAATAAAATATTTTGTATTCAATATTTTATATAAAACTTTATTTAACCAGAACGAATGTGTCAAGTGAAAATTATAAAAACGAATGAAAAAATATTTGAAAGTAAAAACTTATTTTACAAAATATTTTTCAATGTAGACTAGATATATTCATGTTGATAAAGAAGTATATTTTAGAAAGTTTTATTTCCAACATAGACTAGGGGTTAGGAAATAAAAATTTCTTCGTGGAGACATAGAGTTAGCAACAAAACACAGCTAATAATTTTATTTTACACTTATACGAAACATTTTTATTTCTTAACTTTAGAAATAACGTCGGAAGAATAACGGGGATAACAATTTTATTTCCAACTTTGTGTTAAGGAGTGGGCAAAACGTGTATGGTAAATTTATATGTTAAATTGTTTTTTTAATCGAAAATTTTAATTTATTTTTGCACTTTTTTTAAATCAACATTTTAAAAGAAAACAATACATTTGACAGCTTATGTTAAACTATATTGGTTTAAATATTTATTGCGAATAGATTTCTTATTGGTTCACACATTTTAAAGAGAGAGAATTTGACAATTGTCAACATAAAAATGTCTACGTATAGACTAGGGGTTAAAAAAGCTAGAATTCAAAACGGTACTAATATTTAAAAAGTAACTATTAAAAAATCAAAAAATGCAAAATGTTCAATTTTTCTAAAAAATTTAAATTTTCAAATGCAATTTCATTTATCTCAGAAAAAGTACCATTTGTTAAAAATTCAAACAATAAAATAAAATTTATTAACACTAAAATGAAACTAAGTCATTACATCAACATACATCTTGGGATTTTTAGCAATATTATCTTCCATAATTCTCTTCTTCATAATTTCCCATTGTTCCATACGCTCTTGTATTTCCGGTATAACCGATTTAATCTGAAAACGATCTACTTCCAAACCATCTCTCAATTCGATTTGTGTTTTGAAATTATAATTCGGCGTATAGCCATTTAATTTCAAAAAATGATCAAAATAAAATGGAACAATTTGTTCCGGTGTATCATCGACTGGGGTGATACTAGTATCTTTAATGTCTACAGTTTCTAGAGTGAGGTCATCTTCGTGAAAAGCTCGGTAAAAGAATTTAGCACGCTCGGAAATTTTCTTCTCTTCGACTTTAGGGGGTCTCTGGTGTTTTTTAATGTAGTAACGTGGTAGATTTGTGGGACGTTTAAGTTTTTGATAAGGTGGTTGTAGGTTTTTCACGACCTTTTTCATTTCCATATCAATGCGTTTTTCAATATGATAGGCTTGATAGGATTGTTTGCGTAAAAAGGAGCGGTGAGAACGTAGTTTATTTTCAATTTGTTGAGTAAGTTCAGAAGGTATGTTTTCGAATTTATCTAGATAGGAAATTTTAGTTAATAGCAAAAATAAGAATTCTATTCTTACCTATAAGATCCATTACCACTTCCGACATCATAGCCACCATATCAATGGTATACAATTCATGTTCACTGGTTCCTCTTAAATTGTTCGGCACTATACGACGCCAGGCTTCTGTTATAATAGCACGATCTCGGTGAAATATTTGATCACCGAAACATTCTTCTATAGGAGCTTGCAGAAATTTTAAAGTTCTCTGATTTAACAATTTTGCACGATCACTCATAAAATATAGTTTTGCACATTTTCTGCCTACATATTGTTGTTTTTCCAACAAGTCCTTAGCACACCATTCTACAAAGGTTTCCAATTTGTTTTGTACTTCGGTTTGTAAAGACAAAGTAAAATGCATTTCAAGTAATAAAATAAAAGTTTTTGTTTTTAAATTTTCTAAACCGTGGAGAAAACTTTCGGCATTGGGAAATACTATAAGATTTTCATGTTTATTTTGTAAATACACTTCTTCGTAATAGGATTTTATAGCCCAAGCATCATCTTTTTCCCGTTTACGTATGTTAATGGTGGAACGTTTCAAAATGGAGTCTTCAAAATTTTCTAGTTCTCCCTCTGGCTCGGCTCCATCTGCACGATGTATCCAATCGTTGTGTAAACGCCATTCCTGATCTCCCATTAAATAGTGGAAATTTTGCAACATAACACAACGCACCCAATGACCCTCCATGAACACGATGTCCATATTTAGCATAACCAAATCACGTTCAAGATTTTTCATTTCGGTTTTCAAACGATCAGTTTCATCATAAAAATGCTTGACTTTATAAATCACCGCCATAGCAGTATCATATTCCCGTTTCTCCCATTTGGCAAAAAGTTTTTCAAATAGTTCTTTAACTCTTTGCATATCGCTCCAATGTTGTTCATTTAAACGATCATAAATTTTAGTGCGCACCATTTGTCCCTGTATTAAGAGAGACTCGAATTTTAGCCGCAAAGCATCTTTGATAAATGTCTGCCCCGTTTTGAATTTAAATAGTTTAATGGGTGGGTGATTTTTAAATTCAGCCACATAGTCTTCATCTATGTCGGTAGAGACCACGCCTTTGTGTTTGTTTGTTCCCAAGCCCAATAACTTTTCCCTGACATCTTCCACGGGAACTTCAAGCCTTACACGCATACTATTTTTGAGGCGTGTATTAAAAGTGAAGAAGCTATCTTTGGCTGCATTAAGTTCCAGTTGGGCTTTCTGTTGTCCTGCAAAGGGTAAAACTTGAAAAGGATTTGCCTGTTCTTTATCCACATCTATAGGTTCAGCCTGGAAACGAGATCTTTGTAATTGCTCAAAGGGTACTATGGATTTACGTATAAAATCTAAAGGTATTTTTTCTTTCCCTTCCATTAGCAAATAACTGCCACTATCATTGGTAAGATTGGTACAGATGGAACTACTTAGAGAAGTTAGACAACTTTCTATACTCTTTAAGTCCTCTTCCAACTCTTTTATTACGTCAGCTTTATTGACATAAAGTTTTTCTTGTGGTTCTTCCAATTGCTTACTTTCCATAAATGATTCTCTAACATCTTTAATCAATTGCAAATATTCTTGTCTTCCTGGATATTCTACATTTTCCAATTCTCTAGGGTCACGTGTTTGTAGCTTATAGTCTTGTTGTTTACAAAGATCTGAAGCTTTAAAAAATTTTGCGTCTTGGGCTTTAGTCGTGGAAGTTTTTTTATAATGTTCTTCGATCATTTCCTCAATATCATATTGCGTTAGGGTTAGATTCATATCGACAAATTGATTACAGGGAGGATTAGCCATACGAAAATTTTCCAGTACCTCACGATCAGACTTTCTTTTGATTTTAGTTATTTCCGGTTCTACCAAATAGGGTTGATAGTGTACATCAACATGTTTAGTTTGTGTGGCATTCCAATGATCATGATGATGGCGGGCTTCAAATATATCATTATATGGGGTTTTCCTCAGTTTCACATTGGCAAAGCTCACTTTATCCTGATCCAATTTATGCATAAATGGCAAATTAGTAGTTAAAACTATTTCATCGAATATTTCTGAAGGTACTCTTTGTTGCTTGTAATCTCTGGAGTTACGGGGATGTTGCCGTAAAGTGGGTTCTCGGTATTTAGGTGCTGGCATATTACAGCGCATTCTTAAGGGTCTTATTTCCCTTTCAATTTCAAGGAATTTGTTATCTTCGTCTTCTTTCGTAGGTTCTTGTAGGGGCACCCAATCTGTATCCGAACTTGTAGAGGAATTTTCACATTTCGTCTGTAAACGCGATCTCTTTAATGGTCTACAAGGTATACCCAGCAACTGTAGTCTCTTTTGTTTCAACTCCTCTTTGCGCCTTTTCTCCAACAGAGCTTTGGCTTGCATAAATTCGCTAGTAGTTTTAAGTTTTAATATTTCTACGTTAGCCAAAGGATCCTGAAGATGGGATAGTCTTTTAGCGGTATCGCCAAAACGATAGCTTATTAAATTAAATTTCTTGACTGCATAGCGTAACCGAGGTTTGGCAAATTTTAAATTCTTTCGTTTAACTCGGTCGTAGTGGCGCCCTAAAGGTTTGTTGATAAAATCCCGTATGGTAGAGTATTCCGCCTGGGGCGATTTAAAACCAAATGGCGGTGGAAATAATACCAATTGGGGATCATCTGGTGTGCGCGATTTAAGTATACCCATTTCTACATCCAAATTAATTTGTTGCTTTTTAGGAGCAATTTCCTTAAGCCATTGTTCGCGTGTTATGCAAGTTTTTTCTTTACGTGTTGCCTGTAGCTTTTGGCATTGCGTAAATTGGCCTCTTAGATTGGAGCCCAAATGAAATTGAAAACCTCTTATTTTGAATTTACTTTCCTGCTTTCCCACTGTCATATTATCTTCATCATCAGAAGATTGTTCGGTGAGTTTTGAACTTTTAGATCCCTTTTCATAACTATCTGAACTTATTTCCAATTCAGCTTCGGGAAATTCTTTAATTTTACCTTTACGTTGTAAAAAGAACTCTTTTGTCACTTTAGCTTTGTCCCGTTTCTCACGATTTATTTGTTTTAAATGTTTCCTAAACTTTTTAGTCTCCTGCAAGGTGTGTGGGAAATATCTTCTTTCTGTTTGAGATTTTTGAAAGTTCAGTTCCTTTCCTGCACCTCTCTCAATGTATTCTTCAATGTTACTTATTGCCTTATTAAAATTTTGATCAGCTAAAGTTAAAGCCAAGTTTGAGGATTCAGCCTTTTTGCTTTTATCCTTTGCTTCCTTCTCCTGCTCTTGTTTTGCTTTCTTGCTTAAATATATATCCTTATATCTTCGGCGTCTTCGTTCATTTTCCTGGTTTATAAGTTTTTGATTAAAACTCTTATCAGCTGAACGATATAGTTTACCCAATTTTAAGGGTAATTTCTCCGGCTCAGGTTTAATGGATTCATTACGATCTCTTATATCAAAACGTTTAGGAATCTGAAAATTTTATTTAATTCTATATATATATAAAACAAAACAAAACTTGTTAAGATCCTTAAAATATTACATTTATCATTTCTTCATGCAGTTCCTGTTCAACATTTTGTTGCGTTTCCGCCTTCACCCTCCTACGCTCCATGTAGCGACAAACTCTGCGATAATTACGTTGATTTTGTAAATCTTGTTCATCTTTCTGATAGGTATTGCTATAGTCTAGACCTTGAAAATCCAATTGTAAAGGATTTTCCAAATCAATAACTTCACATATAAAATCCTCCGAAGATTCGGAGGCCGAGCCCACACAAATATTTTGAGCCTGTTTAACCATTTTCGTCAAGGCATTAAAATCCTTTTTTTTGGAACATTCTTTTGTACGTAAAACATCCGGATTGACTAGACAATGCACTTTTCGAGGATCTTGTGTTAAAAAGAATTTTTGCCGTGATTTAGACATTTTGGCTAACAGTTCATAATTGGGGGGACAAGTTCCCAGGTATTTGCGTGGTGCTCCGGCTACAAAACTTGCCTCAGAAGGTCGTCGGCATTCGGATCCATGAAAGTGTTTAGATTTTTGGGAGACCATGTGTTTACTATCCATCAATTCCTGTGATGTGCCCACATCAGAAAAATCTTGTACTTTTGAAGATTTCGTTGAATACCCAGATTGTTTGAGTTTCCGCTTCGTATCCGAGGATGTAGAGGAACATTTGGCACGAAATTTTTTCGGTACTGTTACCAGCATTTGTTTAAAATGTGAGTTTGTAGAACTTGAAAAATCATATCCTCGATCTTTTGGGGTAGGTGTTGTACTCGATTCTGGGAGTTTTAGTAAATTTTTTTGACATTTGACTTTAAAAACTCTTGATTTGTCAGGAATTGAGTCGGGAAATTTAAGATTTTGTATGTGAACAGTTTGTTCTGAAATCCTTCGATCATGTTTTTTCGTGGGTTTATCAAAGGATTTTAAAGATGAAGAATCAGAGGATTCCAGTTTAGTTTTATAGGCCAGAGTAGCCTTTGGATCAGCACGAGTTTTAGAAGTTATTGGCATTTTTAAAATATATTTTAAATATTTGTAGTTTTGGATAAAACAGTTCAAAAAATTGAAATTTAAAAATGTTTAAAAAATAAAATTCAAATTATAAAAGTTTGAAGACAAAAAGTATAGATTATATTTTCTTCACATAAAAGTCGATTTTTGTGAGAAATTTTGTAAAAGAAAAGCTCTCAGATTAGTGGAAATTATTTATAAGCAAATAATCAGAGATTCGATGTAATTTGCTTTAAGAAAATAGTGTTCAAATCTGAGAAATTTTCTGTAGAAAACTAGTCTCAGATTCTGATAAATTTTCTGTAGAAAACTAGTCTCAGATTCGGAGAAATTTTCTATAGAAAACTAGTCTCAGATTCTCAGAAATTTTCTGTAGAAAACTAGTCTCAGATTCTGAGAAATTTTCTGTAGAAAACTAGTCTCAGGTTCTGAGAAATTTTCTGTAGAAAACTGGTTTTCTCAGATTATGAGAAATTTTCTGTAGAAAACTAGTCTCAGATTCTGAGAAATTTTCTATAGAAAACTAGACTCAGATTTAAGAAATTTTCCATAGAAAACTAGTCTCAGATTCTGAGAAATTTTTTGTAGAAAACTAGTCTTGGATTCTGAGAAATTTTCTATATAAAACTAGCCTCAGATTCTGAGAAATTTTCTATAGAATACTAGTCTCAGATTCTGAGAAATTTTCTATAGAATACTAGTCTCAGATTCTGAGAAATTTTCTATAGAATGCTAGTCTCAGATTCTGAGAAATTTTCTATAGAAAACTAGTCTCAGATTCGGAGAAATTTTCTATAGGAAACTAGTCTCAGATTCTGAGAAATTTTCTATAGAAAACTAGTCTCAGATTCTGAGAAATTTTCTATAGAAAACTAGTCTCAGATTCTGAGAAATTTTCTATAGAAAAGTAGTCTCAGATTCTGAGAAATTTTCTATAGAAAAGTAGTCTCAGATTCTGAGAAATTTTCTATAGAAAAGTAGTCTCAGATTCTGAGAAATTTTCTATAGAAAAGTAGTCTCAGATTCTGAGAAATTTTCTATAGAAAAGTAGTCTCAGATTCTGAGAAATTTTCTATAGAAAAGTAGTCTCAGATTCTGAGAAATTTTCTATAGAAAATTAGTCTCAGATTCTGAGAAATTTTCTATAGAAAAGTAGTCTCAGATTCTGAGAAATTTTCTATAGAAAACTAGTCTCAGATTCTGAGAAATTTTCTATAGAAAAGTAGTCTCAGATTCTGAGAAATTTTCTATAGAAAAGTAGTCTCAGATTCTGAGAAATTTTCTATAGAAAACTAGTCTCAGATTCTGAGAAATTTTCTATAGAAAAGTAGTCTCAGATTCTGAGAAATTTTCTATAGAAAACTAGTCTCAGATTCTGAGAAATTTTCTATAGAAAACTAGACTCAGATTTAAGAAATTTTCCATAGAAAACTAGTCTCAGATTCTGAGAAATTTTTTGTAGAAAACTAGTCTTGGATTCTGAGAAATCTTCTATATAAAACTAGCCTCAGATTCTGAGAAATTTTCTATAGAATACTAGTCTCAGATTCTGAGAAATTTTCTATAGAATACTAGTCTCAGATTCTGAGAAATTTTCTATAGAAAACTAGTCTCAGATTCTGAGAAATTTTCTATAGAATACTAGTCTCAGATTCTGAGAAATTTTCTATAGAAAAGTAGTCTCAGATTCTGAGAAATTTTCTATAGAAAAGTAGTCTCAGATTCTGAGAAATTTTCTATAGAAAAGTAGTCTCAGATTCTGAGAAATTTTCTATAGAAAAGTAGTCTCAGATTCTGAGAAATTTTCTATAGAAAAGTAGTCTCAGATTCTGAGAAATTTTCTATAGAAAAGTAGTCTCAGATTCTGAGAAATTTTCTATAGAAAAGTAGTCTCAGATTCTGAGAAATTTTCTATAGAAAAGTAGTCTCAGATTCTGAGAAATTTTCTATAGAAAAGTAGTCTCAGATTCTGAGAAATTTTCTATAGAAAAGTAGTCTCAGATTCTGAGAAATTTTCTATGGAAAAGTAGTCTCAGATTCTGAGAAATTTTCTATAGAAAAGTAGTCTCAGATTCTGAGAAATTTTCTATAGAAAACTAGTCTCAGATTCTGAGAAATTTTCTATAGAAAACTAGTCTCAGATTCTGAGAAATTTTCTATAGAAAACTAGTCTCAGATTCTGAGAAATTTTCTATAGAAAACTAGTCTCAGATTCTGAGAAATTTTCTATAGAAAACTAGTCTCAGATTCTGAGAAATTTTCTATAGAAAACTAGTCTCAGATTCTGAGAAATTTTCTATAGAAAACTAGTCTCAGATTCTGAGAAATTTTCTATAGAAAACTAGTCTCAGATTCTGAGAAATTTTCTATAGAAAACTAGTCTCAGATTCTGAGAAATTTTCTATAGAAAACTAGTCTCAGATTCTGAGAAATTTTCTATAGAAAACTAGTCTCAGATTCTGAGAAATTTTCTATAGAAAACTAGTCTCAGATTCTGAGAAATTTTCTATAGAAAACTAGTCTCAGATTCTGAGAAATTTTCTATAGAAAACTAGTCTCAGATTCTGAGAAATTTTCTATAGAAAACTAGTCTCAGATTCTGAGAAATTTTCTATAGAAAACTAGTCTCAGATTCTGAGAAATTTTCTATAGAAAACTAGTCTCAGATTCTGAGAAATTTTCTATAGAAAACTAGTCTCACATTCTGAGAAATTTTCTATAGAAAACTAGTCTCACATTCTGAGAAATTTTCTATAGAAAACTAGTCTCAGATTCTGAGAAATTTTCTATAGAAAACTAGTCTCAGATTCTGAGAAATTTTCTATAGAAAACTAGGCTCACATTCTGAGAAATTTTCTATAGAAAACTAGGCTCACATTCTGAGAAATTTTCTATAGAAAACTAGTCTCAGATTCTGAGAAATTTTCTATAGAAAACTAGTCTCAGATTCTGCGAAATTTTCTATAGAAAACTAGTCTCAGATTCTGCGAAATTTTCTATAGAAAACTAGTCTCAGATTCTGCGAAATTTTCTATAGAAAACTAGTCTCAGATTCTGAGAAATTTTCTATAGAAAACTAGTCTCAGATTCTGAGAAATTTTCTATAGAAAACTAGTCTCAGATTCTGAGAAATTTTCTATAGAAAACTAGTCTCAGATTCTGAGAAATTTTCTATAGAAAACTAGTCTCAGATTCTGAGAAATTTTCTATAGAAAACTAGTCTCAGATTCTGAGAAATTTTCTATAGAAAACTAGTCTCAGATTCTGAGAAATTTTCTATAGAAAACTAGTCTCAGATTCTGAGAAATTTTCTATAGAAAACTAGTCTCAGATTCTGAGAAATTTTCTATAGAAAACTAGTCTCAGATTCTGAGAAATTTTCTATAGAAAACTAGTCTCAGATTCGGAGAAATTTTCTATAGAAAACTAGTCTCAGATTCTGAGAAATTTTCTATAGAAAACTAGTCTCAGATTCGGAGAAATTTTCTATAGAAAACTAGTCTCAGATTCGGAGAAATTTTCTATAGAAAACTAGTCTCAGATTCGGAGAAATTTTCTATAGAAAACTAGTCTCAGATTCGGAGAAATTTTCTATAGAAAACTAGTCTCAGATTCGGAGAAAATTTCTATAGAAAACTAGTCTCAGATTCGGAGAAAATTTCTATAGAAAACTAGTCTCAGATTCGGAGAAATTTTCTATAGAAAAGTAGTCTCAGATTCGGAGAAATTTTCTATAGAAAACTAGTCTCAGATTCGGAGAAATTTTCTATAGAAAACTAGTCTCAGATTCGGAGAAATTTTCTATAGAAAACTAGTCTCAGATTCGGAGAAATTTTCTATAGAAAACTAGTCTCAGATTCGGAGAAATTTTCTATAGAAAACTAGTCTCAGATTCGGAGAAATTTTCTATAGAAAACTAGTCTCAGATTCGGAGAAATTTTCTATAGAAAACTAGTCTCAGATTCGGAGAAATTTTCTATAGAAAACTAGTCTCAGATTCGGAGAAAATTTCTATAGAAAACTAGTCTCAGATTCGGAGAAATTTTCTATAGAAAAGTAGTATCAGATTCGGAGAAATTTTCTATAGAAAAGTAGTCTCAGATTCGGAGAAATTTTCTATAGAAAAGTAGTGTCAGACTCGGAGAAATTTTCTATAGAAAAGTAGTCTCAGATTCGGAGAAATTTTCTATAGAAAAGTAGTGTCAGATTCGGAGAAATTTTCTATAGAGAAGTAGTCTCAGATTCGGAGAAATTTTCTATAGAAAAGTAGTGTCAGATTCGGAGAAATTTTCTATAGAAAAGTAGTCTCAGATTCGGAGAAATTTTCTATAGAAAAGTAGTCTCAGATTCGGAGAAATTTTCTATAGAAAACTAGTCTCAGATTCGGAGAAATTTTCTATAGAAAACTAGTCTCAGATTCGGAGAAATTTTCTATAGAAAACTAGTCTCAGATTCGGAGAAATTTTCTATAGAAAACTAGTCTCAGATTCGGAGAAATTTTCTATAGAAAACTAGTCTCAGATTCGGAGAAATTTTCTATAGAAAACTAGTCTCAGATTCGGAGAAATTTTCTATAGAAAACTAGTCTCAGATTCGGAGAAATTTTCTATAGAAAACTAGTCTCAGATTCGGAGAAATTTTCTATAGAAAACTAGTCTCACATTCGGAGAAATTTTCTATAGAAAACTAGTCTCAGATTCGGAGAAATTTTCTATAGAAAACTAGTCTCAGATTCGGAGAAATTTTCTATAGAAAACTAGTCTCAGATTCGGAGAAATTTTCTATAGAAAACTAGTCTCAGATTCGGAGAAATTTTCTATAGAAAAGTAGTCTCAGATTCGGAGAAATTTTCTATAGAAAACTAGTCTCAGATTCGGAGAAATTTTCTATAGAAAACTAGTATCAGATTCGGAGAAATTTTCTATAGGAAACTAGTCTCAGATTCGGAGAAATTTTCTATAGAAAACTAGTCTCAGATTCGGAGAAATTTTCTATAGAAAACTAGTCTCAGATTCGGAGAAATTTTCTATAGAAAACTAGTCTCAGATTCGGAGAAATTTTCTATAGAAAACTAGTCTCAGATTCGGAGAAAATTTCTATAGAAAACTAGTCTCAGATTCGGAGAAATTTTCTATAGAAAACTAGTCTCAGATTCGGAGAAAATTTCTATAGAAAACTAGTCTCAGATTCGGAGAAATTTTCTATAGAAAACTAGTCTCAGATTCGGAGAAAATTTCTATAGAAAACTAGTCTCAGATTCGGAGAAATTTTCTATAGAAAACTAGTCTCAGATTCGGAGAAATTTTCTATAGAAAACTAGTCTCAGATTCGGAGAAATTTTCTATAGAAAACTAGTCTGAGATTCGGAGAAATTTTCTATAGAAAATTAGCCTCAGATTCGGAGAAATTTTCTATAGAAAACTAGTCTGAGATTCGGAGAAATTTTCTATAGAAAACTAGTCTCAGATTCGGAGAAATTTTCTATAGAAAACTAGTCTCAGATTCGGAGAAATTTTCTATAGAAAACTAGTCTCAGATTCGGAGAAATTTGCTATAGAAAACTAGTCTCAGATTCGGAGAAAATTTCTATAGAAAACTAGTCTCAGATTCGGAGAAATTTGCTATAGAAAACTAGTCTCAGATTCGGAGAAAATTTCTATAGAAAACTAGTCTGAGATTCGGAGAAATTTTCTATAGAAAATTAGCCTCAGATTCGGAGAAATTTTCTATAGAAAACTAGTCTCAGATTCGGAGAAAATTTCTATAGAAAACTAGTCTCAGATTCGGAGAAATTTGCTATAGAAAACTAGTCTCAGATTCGGAGAAAATTTCTATAGAAAACTAGTCTCAGATTCGGAGAAATTTGCTATAGAAAACTAGTCTTAGATTCGGAGAAAATTTCTATAGAAAACTAGTCTCAGATTCGGAGAAATTTGCTATAGAAAACTAGTCTCAGATTCGGAGAAAATTTCTATAGAAAACTAGTCTCAGATTCGGAGAAATTTGCTATAGAAAACTAGTCTCAGATTCGGAGAAATTTTCTATAGAAAACTAGTCTCAGATTCGGAGAAATTTTCTATAGAAAACTAGTCTCAGATTCGGAGAAATTTTCTATAGAAAACTAGTCTCAGATTCGGAGAAATTTTCTATAGAAAACTAGTCTCAGATTCGGAGAAATTTTCTATAGAAAACTAGTCTCAGATTCGGAGAAATTTTCTATAGAAAACTAGTCTCAGATTCGGAGAAAATTTCTATAGAAAACTAGTCTCAGATTCGGAGAAAATTTCTATAGAAAACTAGTCTCAGATTCGGAGAAATTTTCTATAGAAAAGTAGTGTCAGATTCGGAGAAATTTTCTATAGAAAAGTAGTCTCAGATTCGGAGAAATTTTCTATAGAAAAGTAGTCTCAGATTCGGAGAAATTTTCTATAGAAAAGTAGTCTCAGATTCGGAGAAATTTTCTATAGAAAAGTAGTCTCAGATTCGGAGAAATTTTCTATAGAAAACTAGTCTCAGATTCGGAGAAATTTTCTATAGAAAACTAGTCTCAGATTCGGAGAAATTTTCTATAGAAAACTAGTCTCAGATTCGGAGAAATTTTCTATAGAAAACTAGTCTCAGATTCGGAGAAATTTTCTATAGAAAACTAGTCTCAGATTCTGAGAAATTTTCTATAGAAAACTAGTCTCAGATTCGGAGAAATTTTCTATAGAAAACTAGTCTCAGATTCGGAGAAATTTTCTATAGAAAACTAGTCTCAGATTCGGAGAAATTTTCTATAGAAAACTAGTCTCAGATTCGGAGAAATTTTCTATAGAAAAGTAGTCTCAGATTCGGAGAAATTTTCTATAGAAAAGTAGTGTCATATTCGGAGAAATTTTCTATAGAAAAGTAGTCTCAGATTCGGAGAAATTTTCTATAGAAAAGTAGTGTCAGATTCGGAGAAATTTTCTATAGAAAAGTAGTCTCAGATTCGGAGAAATTTTCTATAGAAAACTAGTCTCAGATTCGGAGAAATTTTCTATAGAAAACTAGTCTCAGATTCTGAGAAATTTTCTATAGAAAACTAGTCTCAGATTCTGAGAAATTTTCTATAGAAAACTAGTCTCAGATTCGGAGAAAATTTCTATAGAAAACTAGTCTCAGATTCGGAGAAATTTGCTATAGAAAACTAGTCTCAGATTCGGAGAAAATTTCTATAGAAAACTAGTCTCAGATTCGGAGAAATTTGCTATAGAAAACTAGTCTTAGATTCGGAGAAAATTTCTATAGAAAACTAGTCTCAGATTCGGAGAAATTTGCTATAGAAAACTAGTCTCAGATTCGGAGAAAATTTCTATAGAAAACTAGTCTCAGATTCGGAGAAATTTGCTATAGAAAACTAGTCTCAGATTCGGAGAAATTTTCTATAGAAAACTAGTCTCAGATTCGGAGAAATTTTCTATAGAAAACTAGTCTCAGATTCGGAGAAATTTTCTATAGAAAACTAGTCTCAGATTCGGAGAAATTTTCTATAGAAAACTAGTCTCAGATTCGGAGAAATTTTCTATAGAAAACTAGTCTCAGATTCGGAGAAATTTTCTATAGAAAACTAGTCTCAGATTCGGAGAAATTTTCTATAGAAAACTAGTCTCAGATTCGGAGAAATTTTCTATAGAAAACTAGTCTCAGATTCGGAGAAATTTTCTATAGAAAAGTGGTCTCAGATTCTGAGAAATTTTCTATAGAAAACTAGTCTCAGATTCTGAGAAATTTTCTATAGAAAACTAGTCTCAGATTCTGAGAAATTTTCTATAGAAAACTAGTCTCAGATTCTGAGAAATTTTCTATAGAAAACTAGTCTCAGATTCTGAGAAATTTTCTATAGAAAACTAGTCTCAGATTCTGAGAAATTTTCTATAGAAAACTAGTCTCAGATTCTGAGAAATTTTCTATAGAAAACTAGTCTCACATTCTGAGAAATTTTCTATAGAAAACTAGTCTCAGATTCTGAGAAATTTTCTATAGAAAACTAGTCTCACATTCTGAGAAATTTTCTATAGAAAACTAGTCTCACATTCTGAGAAATTTTCTATAGAAAACTAGTCTCAGATTCTGAGAAATTTTCTATAGAAAACTAGTCTCAGATTCTGAGAAATTTTCTATAGAAAACTAGTCTCAGATTCTGAGAAATTTTCTATAGAAAACTAGGCTCACATTCTGAGAAATTTTCTATAGAAAACTAGGCTCACATTCTGAGAAATTTTCTATAGAAAACTAGTCTCAGATTCTGAGAAATTTTCTATAGAAAACTAGTCTCAGATTCTGAGAAATTTTCTATAGAAAACTAGTCTCAGATTCTGAGAAATTTTCTATAGAAAACTAGTCTCAGATTCTGCGAAATTTTCTATAGAAAACTAGTCTCAGATTCGGAGAAAATTTCTATAGAAAACTAGTCTCAGATTCGGAGAAAATTTCTATAGAAAACTAGTCTCAGATTCGGAGAAATTTTCTATAGAAAACTAGTCTCAGATTCGGAGAAATTTTCTATAGAAAACTAGTCTCAGATTCGGAGAAATTTTCTATAGAAAACTAGTCTCAGATTCGGAGAAATTTTCTATAGAAAACTAGTCTCAGATTCGGAGAAATTTTCTATAGAAAACTAGTCTCAGATTCGGAGAAATTTTCTATAGAAAACTAGTCTCAGATTCGGAGAAATTTTCTATAGAAAACTAGTCTCAGATTCGGAGAAATTTTCTATAGAAAACTAGTCTCAGATTCGGAGAAATTTTCTATAGAAAACTAGTCTCAGATTCGGAGAAAATTTCTATAGAAAACTAGTCTCAGATTCGGAGAAATTTTCTATAGAAAAGTAGTCTCAGATTCGGAGAAATTTTCTATAGAAAAGTAGTCTCAGATTCGGAGAAATTTTCTATAGAAAAGTAGTGTCAGACTCGGAGAAATTTTCTATAGAAAAGTAGTCTCAGATTCGGAGAAATTTTCTATAGAAAAGTAGTGTCAGATTCGGAGAAATTTTCTATAGAAAAGTAGTCTCAGATTCGGAGAAATTTTCTATAGAAAAGTAGTGTCAGATTCGGAGAAATTTTCTATAGAAAAGTAGTCTCAGATTCGGAGAAATTTTCTATAGAAAAGTAGTCTCGGATTCGGAGAAATTTTCTATAGAAAACTAGTCTCAGATTCGGAGAAATTTTCTATAGAAAACTAGTCTCAGATTCGGAGAAATTTTCTATAGAAAACTAGTCTCAGATTCGGAGAAATTTTCTATAGAAAACTAGTCTCAGATTCGGAGAAATTTTCTATAGAAAACTAGTCTCAGATTCGGAGAAATTTTCTATAGAAAACTAGTCTCAGATTCGGAGAAATTTTCTATAGAAAACTAGTCTCAGATTCGGAGAAATTTTCTATAGAAAACTAGTCTCAGATTCGGAGAAATTTTCTATAGAAAACTAGTCTCAGATTCGGAGAAATTTTCTATAGAAAACTAGTCTCAGATTCGGAGAAATTTTCTATAGAAAACTAGTCTCAGATTCGGAGAAATTTTCTATAGAAAACTAGTCTCAGATTCGGAGAAATTTTCTATAGAAAACTAGTCTCAGATTCGGAGAAATTTTCTATAGAAAAGTAGTCTCAGATTCGGAGAAATTTTCTATAGAAAACTAGTCTCAGATTCGGAGAAATTTTCTATAGAAAACTAGTATCAGATTCGGAGAAATTTTCTATAGGAAACTAGTCTCAGATTCGGAGAAATTTTCTATAGAAAACTAGTCTCAGATTCGGAGAAATTTTCTATAGAAAACTAGTCTCAGATTCGGAGAAATTTTCTATAGAAAATTAGCCTCAGATTCGGAGAAATTTTCTATAGAAAACTAGTCTGAGATTCGGAGAAATTTTCTATAGAAAACTAGTCTCAGATTCGGAGAAATTTTCTATAGAAAACTAGTCTCAGATTCGGAGAAATTTTCTATAGAAAACTAGTCTCAGATTCGGAGAAATTTGCTATAGAAAACTAGTCTCAGATTCGGAGAAAATTTCTATAGAAAACTAGTCTCAGATTCGGAGAAATTTGCTATAGAAAACTAGTCTCAGATTCGGAGAAAATTTCTATAGAAAACTAGTCTGAGATTCGGAGAAATTTTCTATAGAAAATTAGCCTCAGATTCGGAGAAATTTTCTATAGAAAACTAGTCTCAGATTCGGAGAAAATTTCTATAGAAAACTAGTCTCAGATTCGGAGAAATTTGCTATAGAAAACTAGTCTCAGATTCGGAGAAAATTTCTATAGAAAACTAGTCTCAGATTCGGAGAAATTTGCTATAGAAAACTAGTCTTAGATTCGGAGAAAATTTCTATAGAAAACTAGTCTCAGATTCGGAGAAATTTGCTATAGAAAACTAGTCTCAGATTCGGAGAAAATTTCTATAGAAAACTAGTCTCAGATTCGGAGAAATTTGCTATAGAAAACTAGTCTCAGATTCGGAGAAATTTTCTATAGAAAACTAGTCTCAGATTCGGAGAAATTTTCTATAGAAAACTAGTCTCAGATTCGGAGAAATTTTCTATAGAAAACTAGTCTCAGATTCGGAGAAATTTTCTATAGAAAACTAGTCTCAGATTCGGAGAAATTTTCTATAGAAAACTAGTCTCAGATTCGGAGAAATTTTCTATAGAAAACTAGTCTCAGATTCGGAGAAAATTTCTATAGAAAACTAGTCTCAGATTCGGAGAAAATTTCTATAGAAAACTAGTCTCAGATTCGGAGAAATTTTCTATAGAAAAGTAGTGTCAGATTCGGAGAAATTTTCTATAGAAAAGTAGTCTCAGATTCGGAGAAATTTTCTATAGAAAAGTAGTCTCAGATTCGGAGAAATTTTCTATAGAAAAGTAGTCTCAGATTCGGAGAAATTTTCTATAGAAAAGTAGTCTCAGATTCGGAGAAATTTTCTATAGAAAACTAGTCTCAGATTCGGAGAAATTTTCTATAGAAAACTAGTCTCAGATTCGGAGAAATTTTCTATAGAAAACTAGTCTCAGATTCGGAGAAATTTTCTATAGAAAACTAGTCTCAGATTCTGAGAAATTTTCTATAGAAAACTAGTCTCAGATTCGGAGAAATTTTCTATAGAAAACTAGTCTCAGATTCGGAGAAATTTTCTATAGAAAACTAGTCTCAGATTCGGAGAAATTTTCTATAGAAAACTAGTCTCAGATTCGGAGAAATTTTCTATAGAAAAGTAGTCTCAGATTCGGAGAAATTTTCTATAGAAAAGTAGTGTCATATTCGGAGAAATTTTCTATAGAAAAGTAGTCTCAGATTCGGAGAAATTTTCTATAGAAAAGTAGTGTCAGATTCGGAGAAATTTTCTATAGAAAAGTAGTCTCAGATTCGGAGAAATTTTCTATAGAAAACTAGTCTCAGATTCGGAGAAATTTTCTATAGAAAACTAGTCTCAGATTCTGAGAAATTTTCTATAGAAAACTAGTCTCAGATTCTGAGAAATTTTCTATAGAAAACTAGTCTCAGATTCTGAGAAATTTTCTATAGAAAACTAGTCTCAGATTCGGAGAAAATTTCTATAGAAAACTAGTCTCAGATTCGGAGAAATTTGCTATAGAAAACTAGTCTCAGATTCGGAGAAAATTTCTATAGAAAACTAGTCTCAGATTCGGAGAAATTTGCTATAGAAAACTAGTCTTAGATTCGGAGAAAATTTCTATAGAAAACTAGTCTCAGATTCGGAGAAATTTGCTATAGAAAACTAGTCTCAGATTCGGAGAAAATTTCTATAGAAAACTAGTCTCAGATTCGGAGAAATTTTCTATAGAAAACTAGTCTCAGATTCGGAGAAATTTTCTATAGAAAACTAGTCTCAGATTCGGAGAAATTTTCTATAGAAAACTAGTCTCAGATTCGGAGAAATTTTCTATAGAAAACTAGTCTCAGATTCGGAGAAATTTTCTATAGAAAACTAGTCTCAGATTCGGAGAAAATTTCTATAGAAAACTAGTCTCAGATTCGGAGAAAATTTCTATAGAAAACTAGTCTCAGATTCGGAGAAATTTTCTATAGAAAAGTAGTGTCAGATTCGGAGAAATTTTCTATAGAAAAGTAGTCTCAGATTCGGAGAAATTTTCTATAGAAAAGTAGTCTCAGATTCGGAGAAATTTTCTATAGAAAAGTAGTCTCAGATTCGGAGAAATTTTCTATAGAAAAGTAGTCTCAGATTCGGAGAAATTTTCTATAGAAAAGTAGTCTCAGATTCGGAGAAATTTTCTATAGAAAACTAGTCTCAGATTCGGAGAAATTTTCTATAGAAAACTAGTCTCAGATTCGGAAAAATTTTCTATAGAAAACTAGTCTCAGATTCGGAGAAATTTTCTATAGAAAACTAGTCTCAGATTCTGAGAAATTTTCTATAGAAAACTAGTCTCAGATTCGGAGAAATTTTCTATAGAAAACTAGTCTCAGATTCGGAGAAATTTTCTATAGAAAACTAGTCTCAGATTCGGAGAAATTTTCTATAGAAAACTAGTCTCAGATTCGGAGAAATTTTCTATAGAAAACTAGTCTCAGATTCGGAGAAATTTTCTATAGAAAAGTAGTCTCAGATTCGGAGAAATTTTCTATAGAAAAGTAGTGTCATATTCGGAGAAATTTTCTATAGAAAAGTAGTCTCAGATTCGGAGAAATTTTCTATAGAAAAGTAGTGTCAGATTCGGAGAAATTTTCTATAGAAAAGTAGTCTCAGATTCGGAGAAATTTTCTATAGAAAACTAGTCTCAGATTCGGAGAAATTTTCTATAGAAAACTAGTCTCAGATTCTGAGAAATTTTCTATAGAAAACTAGTCTCAGATTCTGAGAAATTTTCTATAGAAAACTAGTCTCAGATTCGGAGAAATTTTCTATAGAAAACTAGTCTCAGATTCGGAGAAATTTTCTATAGAAAACTAGTCTCAGATTCGGAGAAATTTTCTATAGAAAACTAGTCTCAGATTCGGAGAAATTTTCTATAGAAAACTAGTCTCAGATTCGGAGAAATTTTCTATAGAAAACTAGTCTCAGATTCGGAGAAATTTTCTATAGAAAACTAGTCTCAGATTCGGAGAAATTTTCTATAGAAAACTAGTCTCAGATTCGGAGAAATTTTCTATAGAAAACTAGTCTCAGATTCGGAGAAATTTTCTATAGAAAACTAGTCTCAGATTCGGAGAAATTTTCTATAGAAAACTAGTCTCAGATTCGGAGAAATTTTCTATAGAAAACTAGTCTCAGATTCGGAGAAATTTTCTATAGAAAACTAGTCTCAGATTCGGAGAAATTTTCTATAGAAAACTAGTCTCAGATTCGGAGAAATTTTCTATAGAAAACTAGTCTCAGATTCGGAGAAATTTTCTATAGAAAACTAGTCTCAGATTCGGAGAAATTTTCTATAGAAAACTAGTCTCAGATTCGGAGAAATTTTCTATAGAAAACTAGTCTCAGATTCGGAGAAATTTTCTATAGAAAACTAGTCTCAGATTCGGAGAAATTTTCTATAGAAAACTAGTCTCAGATTCGGAGAAAATTTCTATAGAAAACTAGTCTCAGATTCGGAGAAATTTTCTATAGAAAACTAGTCTCAGATTCGGAGAAAATTTCTATAGAAAACTAGTCTCAGATTCGGAGAAATTTTCTATAGAAAACTAGTCTCAGATTGGGAGAAATTTTCTATAGAAAAGTAGTCTCAGATTCTGAGAAATTTTCTATAGAAAACTAGTCTCAGATTCTGCGAAATTTTCTATAGAAAACTAGTCTCAGATTCTGCGAAATTTTCTATAGAAAACTAGTCTCAGATTCTGCGAAATTTTCTATAGAAAACTAGTCTCAGATTCTGCGAAATTTTCTATAGAAAACTAGTCTCAGATTCTGAGAAATTTTCTATAGAAAACTAGTCTCAGATTCTGAGAAATTTTCTATAGAAAATTAGTCTCAGATTCTGAGAAATTTTCTATAGAAAACTAGTCTCAGATTCTGAGAAATTTTCTATAGAAAACTAGTCTCAGATTCTGAGAAATTTTCTATAGAAAACTAGTCTCAGATTCTGAGAAATTTTCTATAGAAAACTAGTCTCAGATTCTGAGAAATTTTCTATAGAAAACTAGTCTCAGATTCTGAGAAATTTTCTATAGAAAACTAGTCTCAGATTCTGAGAAATTTTCTATAGAAAACTAGTCTCAGATTCTGAGAAATTTTCTATAGAAAACTAGTCTCAGATTCGGAGAAATTTTCTATAGAAAACTAGTCTCAGATTCGGAGAAATTTTATATAGAAAACTAGTCTCAGATTCGGAGAAATTTTCTATAGAAAACTAGTCTCAGATTCGGAGAAATTTTCTATAGAAAACTAGTCTCAGATTCGGAGAAATTTTCTATAGAAAACTAGTCTCAGATTCGGAGAAATTTTCTATAGAAAACTAGTCTCAGATTCGGAGAAAATTTCTATAGAAAACTAGTCTCAGATTCGGAGAAAATTTCTATAGAAAACTAGTCTCAGATTCGGAGAAATTTTCTATAGAAAAGTAGTCTCAGATTCGGAGAAATTTTCTATAGAAAACTAGTCTCAGATTCGGAGAAATTTTCTATAGAAAACTAGTCTCAGATTCTGAGAAATTTTCTATAGAAAACTAGTCTCAGATTCTGAGAAATTTTCTATAGAAAACTAGTCTCAGATTCGGAGAAATTTTCTATAGAAAACTAGTCTCAGATTCGGAGAAATTTTCTATAGAAAACTAGTCTCAGATTCGGAGAAATTTTCTATAGAAAACTAGTCTCAGATTCGGAGAAATTTTCTATAGAAAACTAGTCTCAGATTCGGAGAAATTTTCTATAGAAAACTAGTCTCAGATTCGGAGAAATTTTCTATAGAAAACTAGTCTCAGATTCGGAGAAATTTTCTATAGAAAACTAGTCTCAGATTCGGAGAAATTTTCTATAGAAAACTAGTCTCAGATTCGGAGAAATTTTCTATAGAAAACTAGTCTCAGATTCGGAGAAATTTTCTATAGAAAACTAGTCTCAGATTCGGAGAAATTTTCTATAGAAAACTAGTCTCAGATTCGGAGAAATTTTCTATAGAAAACTAGTCTCAGATTCGGAGAAATTTTCTATAGAAAACTAGTCTCAAATTCGGAGAAATTTTCTATAGAAAACTAGTCTCAGATTCGGAGAAATTTTCTATAGAAAACTAGTCTCAGATTCGGAGAAATTTTCTATAGAAAACTAGTCTCAGATTCGGAGAAATTTTCTATAGAAAACTAGTCTCAGATTCGGAGAAAATTTCTATAGAAAACTAGTCTCAGATTCGGAGAAATTTTCTATAGAAAACTAGTCTCAGATTCGGAGAAAATTTCTATAGAAAACTAGTCTCAGATTCGGAGAAATTTTCTATAGAAAACTAGTCTCAGATTCGGAGAAATTTTCTATAGAAAAGTAGTCTCAGATTCTGAGAAATTTTCTATAGAAAACTAGTCTCAGATTCTGCGAAATTTTCTATAGAAAACTAGTCTCAGATTCTGCGAAATTTTCTATAGAAAACTAGTCTCAGATTCTGCGAAATCTTCTATAGAAAACTAGTCTCAGATTCTGCGAAATTTTCTATAGAAAACTAGTCTCAGATTCGGAGAAATTTTCTATAGAAAACTAGTCTCAGATTCTGAGAAATTTTCTATAGAAAACTAGTCTCAGATTCTGAGAAATTTTCTATAGAAAACTAGTCTCAGATTCGGAGAAATTTTCTATAGAAAACTAGTCTCAGATTCGGAGAAATTTTCTATAGAAAACTAGTCTCAGATTCGGAGAAATTTTCTATAGAAAACTAGTCTCAGATTCGGAGAAATTTTCTATAGAAAACTAGTCTCAGATTCGGAGAAAATTTCTATAGAAAACTAGTCTCAGATTCGGAGAAATTTTCTATAGAAAAGTAGTCTCAGATTCGGAGAAATTTTCTATAGAAAAGTAGTCTCAGATTCGGAGAAATTTTCTATAGAAAAGTAGTGTCAGATTCGGAGAAATTTTCTATAGAAAAGTAGTCTCAGATTCGGAGAAATTTTCTATAGAAAATTAGTGTCAGATTCGGAGAAATTTTCTATAGAAAAGTAGTCTAAGATTCGGAGAAATTTTCTATAGAAAACTAGTCTCAGATTCGGAGAAATTTTCTATAGAAAACTAGTCTCAGATTCGGAGAAATTTTCTATAGAAAACTAGTCTCAGATTCGGAGAAATTTTCTATAGAAAACTAGTCTCAGATTCGGAGAAATTTTCTATAGAAAACTAGTCTCAGATTCGGAGAAATTTTCTATAGAAAACTAGTCTCAGATTCGGAGAAATTTTCTATAGAAAACTAGTCTCAGATTCGGAGAAATTTTCTATAGAAAACTATTCTCAGATTCGGAGAAATTTTCTATAGAAAACTAGTCTCAGATTCGGAGAAAATTTCTATAGAAAACTAGTCTCAGATTCGGAGAAATTTTCTATAGAAAACTAGTCTCAGATTCGGAGAAAATTTCTATAGAAAACTAGTCTCAGATTCGGAGAAATTTTCTATAGAAAACTAGTCTCAGATTCGGAGAAAATTTCTATAGAAAACTAGTCTCAGATTCGGAGAAATTTTCTATAGAAAACTAGTCTGAGATTCGGAGAAATTTTCTATAGAAAATTAGCCTCAGATTCGGAGAAATTTTCTATAGAAAACTAGTCTGAGATTCGGAGAAATTTTCTATAGAAAACTAGTCTCAGATTCGGAGAAATTTTCTATAGAAAACTAGTCTCAGATTCGGAGAAATTTTCTATAGGAAACTAGTCTCAGATTCGGAGAAATTTGCTATAGATAACTAGCCTCAGATTCTGAGGAATTTTCTATAGAAAAGTAGTCTCAGATTCGGAGAAATTTGCTATAGAAAACTAGTCTCAGATTCGGAGAAAATTTCTATAGAAAACTAGTCTCAGATTCGGAGAAATTTGCTATAGAAAACTAGTCTCAGATTCGGAGAAAATTTCTATAGAAAACTAGTCTCAGATTCGGAGAAATTTGCTATAGAAAACTAGTCTCAGATTCGGAGAAAATTTCTATAGAAAACTAGTCTCAGATTCGGAGAAATTTGCTATAGAAAACTAGTCTCAGATTCGGAGAAATTTTCTATAGAAAACTAGTCTCAGATTCGGAGAAATTTTCTATAGAAAACTAGTCTCAGATTCGGAGAAATTTTCTATAGAAAACTAGTCTCAGATTCGGAGAAATTTTCTATAGAAAACTAGTCTCAGATTCGGAGAAATTTTCTATAGAAAACTAGTCTCAGATTCGCAGAAATTTTCTATAGAAAACTAGTCTCAGATTCGGAGAAATTTTCTATAGAAAACTAGTCTCAGATTCGGAGAAATTTTCTATAGAAAACTAGTCTCAGATTCGGAGAAATTTTCTATGGAAAAGTAGTCTCAGATTCGGAGAAATTTTCTATAGAAAAGTAGTGTCAGATTCGGAGAAATTTTCTATAGAAAAGTAGTCTCAGATTCGGAGAAATTTTCTATAGAAAAGTAGTGTCAGATTCGGAGAAATTTTCTATAGAAAAGTAGTCTCAGATTCGGAGAAATTTTCTATAGAAAACTAGTCTCAGATTCGGAGAAATTTTCTATAGAAAACTAGTCTCAGATTCGGAGAAATTTGCTATAGAAAACTAGTCTCAGATTCGGAGAAAATTTCTATAGAAAACTAGTCTGAGATTCGGAGAAATTTTCTATAGAAAATTAGCCTCAGATTCGGAGAAATTTTCTATAGAAAACTAGTCTCAGATTCGGAGAAAATTTCTATAGAAAACTAGTCTCAGATTCGGAGAAATTTTCTATAGAAAACTAGCCTCAGATTCTGAGGAATTTTCTATAGAAAAGTAGTCTCAGATTCGGAGAAATTTGCTATAGAAAACTAGTCTCAGATTCGGAGAAAATTTCTATAGAAAACTAGTCTCAGATTCGGAGAAATTTGCTATAGAAAACTAGTCTCAGATTCGGAGAAAATTTCTATAGAAAACTAGTCTCAGATTCGGAGAAATTTGCTATAGAAAACTAGTCTCAGATTCGGAGAAAATTTCTATAGAAAACTAGTCTCAGATTCGGAGAAATTTGCTATAGAAAACTAGTCTCAGATTCGGAGAAATTTTCTATAGAAAACTAGTCTCAGATTCGGAGAAATTTTCTATAGAAAACTAGTCTCAGATTCGGAGAAATTTTCTATAGAAAACTAGTCTCAGATTCGGAGAAATTTTCTATAGAAAACTAGTCTCAGATTCGGAGAAATTTTCTATAGAAAACTAGTCTCAGATTCGCAGAAATTTTCTATAGAAAACTAGTCTCAGATTCGGAGAAATTTTCTATAGAAAACTAGTCTCAGATTCGGAGAAATTTTCTATAGAAAACTAGTCTCAGATTCGGAGAAATTTTCTATGGAAAAGTAGTCTCAGATTCGGAGAAAATTTCTATAGAAAACTAGTCTGAGATTCGGAGAAATTTTCTATAGAAAATTAGCCTCAGATTCGGAGAAATTTTCTATAGAAAACTAGTCTCAGATTCGGAGAAATTTGCTATAGAAAACTAGTCTCAGATTCGGAGAAAATTTCTATAGAAAACTAGTCTCAGATTCGGAGAAATTTGCTATAGAAAACTAGTCTCAGATTCGGAGAAAATTTCTATAGAAAACTAGTCTGAGATTCGGAGAAATTTTCTATAGAAAATTAGCCTCAGATTCGGAGAAATTTTCTATAGAAAACTAGTCTCAGATTCGGAGAAAATTTCTATAGAAAACTAGTCTCAGATTCGGAGAAATTTTCTATAGAAAACTAGCCTCAGATTCTGAGGAATTTTCTATAGAAAAGTAGTCGCAGATTCGGAGAAATTTGCTATAGAAAACTAGTCTCAGATTCGGAGAAAATTTCTATAGAAAACTAGTCTCAGATTCGGAGAAATTTGCTATAGAAAACTAGTCTCAGATTCGGAGAAAATTTCTATAGAAAACTAGTCTCAGATTCGGAGAAATTTGCTATAGAAAACTAGTCTCAGATTCGGAGAAAATTTCTATAGAAAACTAGTCTCAGATTCGGAGAAATTTGCTATAGAAAACTAGTCTCAGATTCGGAGAAATTTTCTATAGAAAACTAGTCTCAGATTCGGAGAAATTTTCTATAGAAAACTAGTCTCAGATTCGGAGAAATTTTCTATAGAAAACTAGTCTCAGATTCGGAGAAATTTTCTATAGAAAACTAGTCTCAGATTCGGAGAAATTTTCTATAGAAAACTAGTCTCAGATTCGCAGAAATTTTCTATAGAAAACTAGTCTCAGATTCGGAGAAATTTTCTATAGAAAACTAGTCTCAGATTCGGAGAAATTTTCTATAGAAAACTAGTCTCAGATTCGGAGAAATTTTCTATGGAAAAGTAGTCTCAGATTCGGAGAAATTTTCTATAGAAAAGTAGTGTCAGATTCGGAGAAATTTTCTATAGAAAAGTAGTCTCAGATTCGGAGAAATTTTCTATAGAAAAGTAGTGTCAGATTCGGAGAAATTTTCTATAGAAAAGTAGTCTCAGATTCGGAGAAATTTTCTATAGAAAACTAGTCTCAGATTCGGAGAAATTTTCTATAGAAAACTAGTCTCAGATTCGGAGAAATTTGCTATAGAAAACTAGTCTCAGATTCGGAGAAAATTTCTATAGAAAACTAGTCTGAGATTCGGAGAAATTTTCTATAGAAAATTAGCCTCAGATTCGGAGAAATTTTCTATAGAAAACTAGTCTCAGATTCGGAGAAAATTTCTATAGAAAACTAGTCTCAGATTCGGAGAAATTTTCTATAGAAAACTAGCCTCAGATTCTGAGGAATTTTCTATAGAAAAGTAGTCTCAGATTCGGAGAAATTTGCTATAGAAAACTAGTCTCAGATTCGGAGAAAATTTCTATAGAAAACTAGTCTCAGATTCGGAGAAATTTGCTATAGAAAACTAGTCTCAGATTCGGAGAAAATTTCTATAGAAAACTAGTCTCAGATTCGGAGAAATTTGCTATAGAAAACTAGTCTCAGATTCGGAGAAAATTTCTATAGAAAACTAGTCTCAGATTCGGAGAAATTTGCTATAGAAAACTAGTCTCAGATTCGGAGAAATTTTCTATAGAAAACTAGTCTCAGATTCGGAGAAATTTTCTATAGAAAACTAGTCTCAGATTCGGAGAAATTTTCTATAGAAAACTAGTCTCAGATTCGGAGAAATTTTCTATAGAAAACTAGTCTCAGATTCGGAGAAATTTTCTATAGAAAACTAGTCTCAGATTCGCAGAAATTTTCTATAGAAAACTAGTCTCAGATTCGGAGAAATTTTCTATAGAAAACTAGTCTCAGATTCGGAGAAATTTTCTATAGAAAACTAGTCTCAGATTCGGAGAAATTTTCTATTGAAAAGTAGTCTCAGATTCGGAGAAATTTTCTATAGAAAAGTAGTGTCAGATTCGGAGAAATTTTCTATAGAAAAGTAGTCTCAGATTCGGAGAAATTTTCTATAGAAAAGTAGTGTCAGATTCGGAGAAATTTTCTATAGAAAAGTAGTCTCAGATTCGGAGAAATTTTCTATAGAAAACTAGTCTCAGATTCGGAGAAATTTGCTATAGAAAACTAGTCTCAGATTCGGAGAAATTTTCTATAGAAAACTAGTCTCAGATTCGGAGAAATTTTCTATAGAAAACTAGTCTCAGATTCGGAGAAATTTTCTATAGAAAACTAGTCTCAGATTCGGAGAAATTTTCTATAGAAAACTAGTCTCAGATTCGGAGAAATTTTCTATAGAAAACTAGTCTCAGATTCGGAGAAATTTTCTATAGAAAACTAGTCTCAGATTCGGAGAAATTTTCTATAGAAAACTAGTCTCAGATTCGGAGAAAATTTCTATAGAAAACTAGTCTCAGATTCGGAGAAATTTTCTATAGAAAAGTAGTCTCAGATTCGGAGAAATTTTCTATAGAAAAGTAGTGTCATATTCGGAGAAATTTTCTATAGAAAAGTAGTCTCAGATTCGGAGAAATTTTCTATAGAAAAGTAGTGTCAGATTCGGAGAAATTTTCTATAGAAAAGTAGTCTCAGATTCGGAGAAATTTTCTATAGAAAAGTAGTGTCAGATTCGGAGAAATTTTCTATAGAAAAGTAGTCTCAGATTCGGAGAAATTTTCTATAGAAAACTAGTCTCAGATTCGGAGAAATTTTCTATAGAAAACTAGTCTCAGATTCTGAGAAATTTTCTATAGAAAACTAGTCTCAGATTCGGAGAAATTTTCTATAGAAAACTAGTCTCAGATTCTGAGAAATTTTCTATAGAAAACTAGTCTCAGATTCTGAGAAATTTTCTATAGAAAACTAGTCTCAGATTCGGAGAAATTTTCTATAGAAAACTAGTCTCAGATTCGGAGAAATTTTCTATAGAAAACTAGTCTCAGATTCGGAGAAATTTTCTATAGAAAACTAGTCTCAGATTCGGAGAAATTTTCTATAGAAAACTAGTCTCAGATTCGGAGAAATTTTCTATAGAAAACTAGTCTCAGATTCGGAGAAATTTTCTATAGAAAACTAGTCTCAGATTCGGAGAAATTTTCTATAGAAAACTAGTCTCAGATTCGGAGAAATTTTCTATAGAAAACTAGTCTCAGATTCGGAGAAATTTTCTATAGAAAACTAGTCTCAGATTCGGAGAAAATTTCTATAGAAAACTAGTCTCAGATTCGGAGAAATTTTCTATAGAAAACTAGTCTTAGATTCGGAGAAAATTTCTATAGAAAACTAGTCTCAGATTCGGAGAAATTTTCTATAGAAAACTAGTCTCAGATTCGGAGAAAATTTCTATAGAAAACTAGTCTCAGATTCGGAGAAATTTTCTATAGAAAACTAGTCTCAGATTCGGAGAAAATTTCTATAGAAAACTAGTCTCAGATTCGGAGAAATTTTCTATAGAAAACTAGTCTGAGATTCGGAGAAATTTTCTATAGAAAATTAGCCTCAGATTCGGAGAAATTTTCTATAGAAAACTAGTCTGAGATTCGGAGAAATTTTCTATAGAAAACTAGTCTCAGATTCGGAGAAATTTTCTATAGAAAACTAGTCTCAGATTCGGAGAAATTTTCTATAGAAAACTAGTCTCAGATTCGGAGAAATTTGCTATAGAAAACTAGTCTCAGATTCGGAGAAAATTTCTATAGAAAACTAGTCTCAGATTCGGAGAAATTTGCTATAGAAAACTAGTCTCAGATTCGGAGAAATTTTCTATAGAAAACTAGTCTGAGATTCGGAGAAATTTTCTATAGAAAATTAGCCTCAGATTCGGAGAAATTTTCTATAGAAAACTAGTCTCAGATTCGGAGAAAATTTCTATAGAAAACTAGTCTCAGATTCGGAGAAATTTGCTATAGAAAACTAGTCTCAGATTCGGAGAAAATTTCTATAGAAAACTAGTCTCAGATTCGGAGAAATTTGCTATAGAAAACTAGTCTCAGATTCGGAGAAAATTTCTATAGAAAACTAGTCTCAGATTCGGAGAAATTTGCTATAGAAAACTAGTCTCAGATTCGGAGAAAATTTCTATAGAAAACTAGTCTCAGATTCGGAGAAATTTTCTATAGAAACCTAGTCTCAGATTCGGAGAAATTTTCTATAGAAAACTAGTCTCAGATTCTGAGAAATTTTCTATAGAAAACTAGACTCAGATTCTGAGAAATTTTCTATAGAAAAGTAGTCTCAGATTCTGAGAAATTTTCTATAGAAAAGTAGTCTCAGATTCTGAGAAATTTTCTATAGAAAAGTAGTCTCAGATTCTGAGAAATTTTCTATAGAAAAGTAGTCTCAGATTCTGAGAAATTTTCTATAGAAAAGTAGTCTCAGATTCTGAGAAATTTTCTATAGAAAAGTAGTCTCAGATTCTGAGAAATTTTCTATAGAAAACTAGTCTCAGATTCTGAGAAATTTTCTATAGAAAACTAGTCTCAGATTCTGAGAAATTTTCTATAGAAAACTAGTCTCAGATTCGGAGAAATTTTCTATAGAAAACTAGTCTCAGATTCGGAGAAATTTTCTATAGAAAACTAGTCTCAGATTCGGAGAAATTTTCTATAGAAAACTAGTCTCAGATTCGGAGAAATTTTCTATAGAAAACTAGTCTCAGATTCGGAGAAATTTTCTATAGAAAACTAGTCTCAGATTCGGAGAAATTTTCTATAGAAAACTAGTCTCAGATTCGGAGAAATTTTCTATAGAAAACTAGTCTCAGATTCGGAGAAATTTTCTATAGAAAACTAGTCTCAGATTCGGAGAAATTTTCTATAGAAAACTAGTCTCAGATTCGGAGAAATTTTCTATAGAAAACTAGTCTCAGATTCGGAGAAATTTTCTATAGAAAACTAGTCTCAGATTCGGAGAAATTTTCTATAGAAAACTAGTCTCAGATTCGGAGAAATTTTCTATAGAAAACTAGTCTCAGATTCGGAGAAATTTTCTATAGAAAACTAGTCTCAGATTCGGAGAAATTTTCTATAGAAAACTAGTCTCAGATTCGGAGAAATTTTCTATAGAAAACTAGTCTCAGATTCGGAGAAATTTTCTATAGAAAAGTAGTCTCAGATTCGGAGAAATTTTCTATAGAAAACTAGTCTCAGATTCGGAGAAATTTTCTATAGAAAACTAGTCTCAGATTCGGAGAAATTTGCTATAGAAAACTAGTCTCAGATTCGGAGAAAATTTCTATAGAAAACTAGTCTCAGATTCGGAGAAATTTGCTATAGAAAACTAGTCTCAGATTCGGAGAAAATTTCTATAGAAAACTAGTCTCAGATTCGGAGAAATTTTCTATAGAAACCTAGTCTCAGATTCGGAGAAATTTTCTATAGAAAACTAGTCTCAGATTCGGAGAAATTTTCTATAGAAAACTAGTCTCAGATTCTGAGAAATTTTCTATAGAAAACTAGACTCAGATTCTGAGAAATTTTCTATAGAAAAGTAGTCTCAGATTCTGAGAAATTTTCTATAGAAAAGTAGTCTCAGATTCTGAGAAATTTTCTATAGAAAAGTAGTCTCAGATTCTGAGAAATTTTCTATAGAAAAGTAGTCTCAGATTCTGAGAAATTTTCTATAGAAAAGTAGTCTCAGATTCTGAGAAATTTTCTATAGAAAAGTAGTCTCAGATTCTGAGAAATTTTCTATAGAAAAGTAGTCTCAGATTCTGAGAAATTTTCTATAGAAAACTAGTCTCAGATTCTGAGAAATTTTCTATAGAAAACTAGTCTCAGATTCTGAGAAATTTTCTATAGAAAACTAGTCTCAGATTCTGAGAAATTTTCTATAGAAAACTAGTCTCAGATTTGGAGAAATTTTCTATAGAAAACTAGTCTCAGATTCGGAGAAATTTTCTATAGAAAACTAGTCTCAGATTCGGAGAAATTTTCTATAGAAAACTAGTCTCAGATTCGGAGAAATTTTCTATAGAAAACTAGTCTCAGATTCGGAGAAATTTTCTATAGAAAACTAGTCTCAGATTCGGAGAAATTTTCTATAGAAAACTAGTCTCAGATTCGGAGAAATTTTCTATAGAAAACTAGTCTCAGATTCGGAGAAATTTTCTATAGAAAACTAGTCTCAGATTCGGAGAAATTTTCTATAGAAAACTAGTCTCAGATTCGGAGAAATTTTCTATAGAAAACTAGTCTCAGATTCTGAGAAATTTTCTATAGAAAACTAGTCTCAGATTCTGAGAAATTTTCTATAGAAAACTAGTCTCAGATTCGGAGAAATTTTCTATAGAAAACTAGTCTCAGATTCGGAGAAATTTTCTATAGAAAACTAGTCTCAGATTCGGAGAAATTTTCTATAGAAAACTAGTCTCAGATTCGGAGAAATTTTCTATAGAAAACTAGTCTCAGATTCGGAGAAATTTTCTATAGAAAACTAGTCTCACATTCTGAGAAATTTTCTATAGAAAACTAGTCTCAGATTCGGAGAAATTTTCTATAGAAAACTAGTCTCAGATTCGGAGAAATTTTCTATAGAAAACTAGTCTCAGATTCGGAGAAATTTTCTATAGAAAACTAGTCTCAGATTCGGAGAAATTTTCTATAGAAAACTAGTCTCAGATTCGGAGAAATTTTCTATAGAAAACTAGTCTCAGATTCGGAGAAATTTTCTATAGAAAACTAGTCTCAGATTCGGAGAAATTCTCTATGGAAAACTAGTCTCAGGTTCTGAGAAATTTTCTATAGAAAACTAGTCTCAGATTCGGAGAAATTCTCTATGGAAAACTAGTCTCAGGTTCTGAGAAATTTTCTATAGAAAACTAGTCTCAGATTCGGAGAAATTTTCTATAGAAAACTAGTCTCAGATTCGGAGAAATTTTCTATAGAAAACTAGTCTCAGATTCGGAGAAATTTTCTATAGAAAACTAGTCTCAGATTCGGAGAAATTTTCTATAGAAAACTAGTCTCAGATTCGGAGAAATTTTCTATAGAAAACTAGTCTCAGATTCGGAGAAATTTTCTATAGAAAACTAGTCTCAGATTCGGAGAAATTTTCTATAGAAAACTAGTCTCAGATTCGGAGAAATTTTCTATAGAAAACTAGTCTCAGATTCGGAGAAATTTTCTATAGAAAACTAGTCTCAGATTCGGAGAAATTTTCTATAGAAAACTAGTCTCAGATTCGGAGAAATTTTCTATAGAAAACTAGTCTCAGATTCGGAGAAATTTTCTATAGAAAACTAGTCTCAGATTCGGAGAAATTTTCTATAGAAAACTAGTCTCAGATTCGGAGAAATTTTCTATAGAAAACTAGTCTCAGATTCGGAGAAATTTTCTATAGAAAACTAGTCTCAGATTCGGAGAAATTTTCTATAGAAAAGTAGTCTCAGATTCGGAGAAATTTTCTATAGAAAACTAGTCTCAGATTCGGAGAAATTTTCTATAGAAAACTAGTATCAGATTCGGAGAAATTTTCTATAGGAAACTAGTCTCAGATTCGGAGAAATTTTCTATAGAAAACTAGTCTCAGATTCGGAGAAATTTTCTATAGAAAACTAGTCTCAGATTCGGAGAAATTTTCTATAGAAAACTAGTCTCAGATTCGGAGAAATTTTCTATAGAAAACTAGTCTCAGATTCGGAGAAAATTTCTATAGAAAACTAGTCTCAGATTCGGAGAAATTTTCTATAGAAAACTAGTCTCAGATTCGGAGAAATTTTCTATAGAAAACTAGTCTCAGATTCGGAGAAATTTTCTATAGAAAACTAGTCTCAGATTCGGAGAAATTTTCTATAGAAAACTAGTCTCAGATTCGGAGAAATTCTCTATGGAAAACTAGTCTCAGGTTCTGAGAAATTTTCTATAGAAAACTAGTCTCAGATTCGGAGAAATTTTCTATAGAAAACTAGTCTCAGATTCGGAGAAATTTTCTATAGAAAACTAGTCTCAGATTCGGAGAAATTTTCTATAGAAAACTAGTCTCAGATTCGGAGAAATTTTCTATAGAAAACTAGTCTCAGATTCGGAGAAATTTTCTATAGAAAACTAGTCTCAGATTCGGAGAAATTTTCTATAGAAAACTAGTCTCAGATTCGGAGAAATTTTCTATAGAAAACTAGTCTCAGATTCGGAGAAATTTTCTATAGAAAACTAGTCTCAGATTCGGAGAAATTTTCTATAGAAAACTAGTCTCAGATTCGGAGAAATTTTCTATAGAAAACTAGTCTCAGATTCGGAGAAATTTTCTATAGAAAACTAGTCTCAGATTCGGAGAAATTTTCTATAGAAAACTAGTCTCAGATTCGGAGAAATTTTCTATAGAAAACTAGTCTCAGATTCGGAGAAATTTTCTATAGAAAACTAGTCTCAGATTCGGAGAAATTTTCTATAGAAAACTAGTCTCAGATTCGGAGAAATTTTCTATAGAAAACTAGTCTCAAATTCGGAGAAATTTTCTATAGAAAACTAGTCTCAGATTCGGAGAAATTTTCTATAGAAAACTAGTCTCAGATTCGGAGAAATTTTCTATAGAAAACTAGTCTCAGATTCGGAGAAATTTTCTATAGAAAACTAGTCTCAGATTCGGAGAAATTTTCTATAGAAAACTAGTCTCAGATTCGGAGAAATTTTCTATAGAAAACTAGTCTCAGATTCTGAGAAATTTTCTATAGAAAACTAGTCTCAGATTCGGAGAAATTTTCTATAGAAAACTAGTCTCAGATTCGGAGAAATTTTCTATAGAAAACTAGTCTCAGATTCGGAGAAATTTTCTATAGAAAACTAGTCTCAGATTCGGAGAAATTTTCTATAGAAAACTAGTCTCAGATTCGGAGAAATTTTCTATAGAAAACTAGTCTCAGATTCGGAGAAATTTTCTATAGAAAACTAGTCTCAGATTCGGAGAAATTTTCTATAGAAAACTAGTCTCAGATTCGGAGAAATTTTCTATAGAAAACTAGTCTCAAATTCGGAGAAATTTTCTATAGAAAACTAGTCTCAGATTCGGAGAAATTTTCTATAGAAAACTAGTCTCAGATTCGGAGAAATTTTCTATAGAAAACTAGTCTCAGATTCGGAGAAATTTTCTATAGAAAACTAGTCTCAGATTCTGAGAAATTTTCTATAGAAAACTAGTCTCAGATTCGGAGAAATTTTCTATAGAAAACTAGTCTCAGATTCGGAGAAATTTTCTATAGAAAACTAGTCTCAGATTCGGAGAAGTTTTCTATAGAAAACTAGTCTCAGATTCTGAGAAATTTTCTATAGAAAACTAATTTCATATTCTGAATTTTCCATAGGAAACTAGATTGCGAGAAATTTTCCATAGAAAATTAGAATTAGATTTTGTGAAATTTTCTAAGGAAAATTTTCTCAGATTTTGAGAAATTTTATAGGAAAATAGTCTTAGATTCTAAGAAATTCTCTGTAGGAAAACAATCTCAGATTCGGAAAAATTTTCTATATGAAAATATACTCAGTTTCTGAGAAATTTTTTTATACGAAAATAGTCCTACATTCGTACAATATAAGCAATTTCTCAATATCCATGACATATCACAGATCTTTTTATTAAGAACAAAAATTAATTCCTTTCGATACTTACCTTTTTCCGATTTGTAGGGATAGGAGTTTCTCACTTAAATTTTCTCTAAAATGATTCTTGGTAACTTTTTAATTGTATATAAAATATATATGTATGTATATAATATTATATGGGAAATATTACGCAAAATAATCAAATTTGTTTTTTGTTATTTTGGAAAAAACATCATGTACGTATATCAAAAAGATATAATGGAAACTAATTAATAAAATTTATATATAAACTATATAAAAAATTAGGGAAACAAAGAAAGTTTATTTAGAAATAAAAAAAGATGTTAATGAAATGCTAAAGAAAGTTTTTAAAGCAAAAATAATTAAAATTAAAGTGTAAATTAGTCAGAATTTTTAGCAAGATTTTCTTTGAAAATTTGTCAATACCATGGTTGGTGGTAAACTAATGAGATAATAAGAAAAGCTTTTAAAAATTGTATTAGGGGAAGCTTTGCATTTGCAACTAAAAGTTAAGTGAAATGAAAATAAATAATATAATCCATTAATAAGGCAGGGATTTTATGTCGATAGAGTATGTGTAAGTGAGTATGTCTAATTCTGGAAATATTAATGAGTTGAAATTTATTTTTAAAATAATAAAATACGTTTCTCGACGGTCTTGCGACATATGGGACAGCCATCTATTTGATCGCCGCAATTTTGACAAGTACCATGACCGCATAGGAAAACCATGTTTTTCATGCGATCGAAACAAACAGGACACATGGTCTAAAAGTAAAGGAAAAATAAATTATTAAAAAAATGTTATTAAATTACCTCAGATTCGGAGAATCTTAGTTTAGGAGAAATTTTCTCAAAAAAAAAAAAAAAAAAAAAAAAAAAAAACAGAAAACAAGTCTCAGTTTGTAAGAAATTTTCTATAGAAAACTAGTTTCAGTTTGTGAGAGAATTTTTATTATTATTTTTTATTTATTAAGATTTTCTTTAGTTTTGTGAGAAATTTTCTACAGAAAACTAGTCTTAGTTTTTGATAAATTTTCTATAGAAAACTATTCTCAGTTTGTGAGGAATTTTCTAAAGAAAACTAGTCTCAATTTCTGAGAAATTTTCTGTAAAAAAATTTATCTCAGTTTGTAAGAAATTTTCTTTAGAAAACTAGTCTTAAGATTTTGAGAAAATTTCTATAGAATGCTAATCTTAAAATAAAGAAAATCTATATACCTGTTCTTTTATATCTTGTAATTGTTGTTTGAGCTTTTGAACATCATCCATTTGGAAATTGTTAACATTGGATGGTGCTACCATAACACTATTGCTAGCATTATTTGCTGCTGCCGCGGCTGCTGCCAATATATTATTTTGTGATTGAACCTGTTGAGCAGCATTGCCATTGGGTGTGGTGGTTAATGTATTATTCATGGCTACGCCATGACCAGATGTATTAATACCACCACCGGTGGGCAACATAGCTTGTGGTTTTTCATTTTCATTATGCATATTGGGATTTTGAACCTGAAGAGGACGAAACAAAAATAAATTCTATATACCTCAAGGGAAAATAAATTAAGAAAAATACCTTTTCTATGCTTCCTTCACCACCACAACACAAGGAATAAGGCATGATTTCTTCAATTTGTGTACGACACAATACACATTTTTTCATTAAACTGGAACAATTCTCACAGGCTACCATATGACCACAGGGTTTAAAAAATACCGCAGCTCGACGATCCGAGCAAACCAAACACTCATCAATTTTCTCACGTGAAGCAACAGCCTCGCGACATATTAAACATTTTTTGACACGAGGAGCACAATTATCGCAGCAGCAAACATGGCCACAAGGCTGGGAAATTAAAAAAAAAAATAAATTCAATTTCTTTAGTTAACAAAAAAGAAATGTTACCTTAAAAACTGTATCACGTTTAAAATCTGAACATAAGAAACATTCCTCCAAACTGGAAGCATTAGGTGTTTCGTTAGCTGAGGAAGATATTTGTAAAGATTGTGTTAAATTTTGGGCTAAAGTATTAAGACCACCATTAACCGAACCCGATGTTACTGTATGTAGTGGCATATTAGCATTAACTGAAGCATTAATAGCAGCTGAACTACCAGCCACAGCTGACATAGGTCTGGGATTAACTGATACCGTAGTATGAGCCAAAGCTTTAGCTCTTGAACTGGTACCAGCCACATTACCGGGTAAATCGGAATCATCGGTCTTACGTTCATTGTAACATTTCACTAAAGTCTTGCATAGATTTGGATCTGGACACAAATCTAAGGGAGTTTGTAATTTACGATTTTTCAAAGTTAAATCTGCACCATTAGCCGCTAGGAAACAGGCTATAGAAGCAGAAGCCTTTTTATTATTGGGGTTTCTAAGACCCATTAATAGTTTACCAAAACCTTCAACATCTTGTAATTGTTTCAATTGTGATAGAGTGTGATGTCTTAAAGCTTCATGCAACGGGGTATCACCGTCTTTATCGGGAATGTTTAGATTGGCTCCCTCTTGTACCAAAAGTTTAACAATCTGTACGTGCTGACGTTCCACAGCCAAATGTAAAGCTGTCTGTAGATTAACATTTTGTCTATCCATATTAGCTTTGCCCATGTGTACCAAAAGTTCTGCAATTTCTACATGATTATTGAGAGCAGCTAAATGTAAAGCTGTGTAGCCATCATCTTTCTTTTCTTCCACAATCCAAGGACGATTGGTTTTGGTTAAAAGAATTTTCATAGCACTAGGATTACCTTTAAGGGAAGCATGATGTAAGGCATTGAAACCATTATTATTGGTAAGAGTTATATCGGCGCCATAGTCCAATAGCAAACTAAGCATTTCATCGTGTTCTTTAGAAATGGCATCGTGTAGAGGTGTATCACCTTCAGAGTCTTGTAAACTAGGATGGCAACCTAAACTTAATAAAGTCTTGACAACATTCAAATGTCCTTTATTGACTGCTATATGTAAAGCAGTTTGCCGACGTTTGTTACGGGCATTAAGATCAGCTCCTGCCTTGGAGAGCAGTTCAATTACTGCTGGTTCATCTCCAAAGGCGGCGTGATGCACGGCACGATCACCATCTTTATCTTCAATTTCTACATCTACATTATGGCAAAGTAAAACTTGTATAACTTCAATATGACCATTCTGACTGGCTGCCTGTAAGGCAGTATGACCAGCAAAGACACCATTAACATCGGCTATGGTGTTAACAGGTTGAGAGGTGCTGGCTGAGGATTGGGCTGCTGCACTGGCAGATGAACTGCTGGAAGCTTGTACTGTGCCAGTTAAATACTCCTCACAACGGGCCTAACAAAGTTTAATTTTTACATAATTATAATAATTTCACTAAAATGTTAAAATTCCAAAAAACATACCGCATAACCATTAGCTGCAGCTTTCACAAACTCCTCTGTAGCATCTCCCGAAACGCTGGGCTCAAATAATTTCTTTAAAATAGCCGACAGACGTTCACCACTTGATATAACGGGTACACAACTACCATCAGCATTTGCTGAGGCAACTTTAGTTACAGCCAAAGGATTATAAGTCCATGAAGTATTACCCACTTCTACTTTCAAATCATTATCATGATAAACCTGTTGTACTCTACCCACTTTACCTAAAGTTAATTGCATAGCATCAGCCCATTCACCATGACCTCTTTGCAATTGTTTAATACTTTCAACATCCGAACAAATCTTAACAATATCCCCAACTTGAAATTCTGGTGGGGCCGTAGTTGGTGAGGCTACCTTGGTAAGTACAGCTGGATTAAAAGTCCAACGATTTCCAGAATTATAGCCAACCACAATGTCGTGATCTTCATCGATACCCACAACTAAACCAACATTATTAAGACACTCAAACATACCATCAGTCCAGCCACCATGACCATGTTGTAAAGATTGTACAATTTCTAAATCCAAATCAACAGTAACTTTATCACCAATTTGAAAACCATGAGGTCCTTTGCCAGGACCATTTTCACCCAAAAGAGGAAGATGATCTCGATAGACAGTATTGCCTTTAGCATCGTTGACAACCTAGAGGAAAAAATAGAGTTTAATGCTAAATTTGAAGTTTTTTGCTTAAATTCCCCACTCACCTTCAAATCAGCCATTCCCTCAAAACCGACACGATACAAATTCTTGGCACCATTATCCCACACCACATAAGCAGCCGAACGTGGCGATGCCGAAGACCAATCTTGTATTTCATTAACTTTACCCCGACGTCCCACCCCACCATCCTGATCTTCCCATTGCCAATCAACCCCACGCACAACACGAGCTCCTGGAAATATACCTCGAACTGCTACTTTTTTCGATTTACGTCTAGGTTCAATCATAGTCCTTTCACCGCCTGGTGTGGAAATACGATAGAAACGATGTCGCAAATGATGTTTATCACCATGATAACAAATTGAACATAAATCATAGTTAACACACTCAGCACATTTCCAACGTATACCAAAAATGGGCTGTTGACGGCAAGTATCACACATGGTACCATCATGTTTAATACCAGTGGGAGCACTATCCAATATACGTAGATCGTAAGCGCCGGCGCAACGATAATTAGCCGCAGTGCCATTATCCCAGACAACAACGACTTCTTCTGAAGATTCGAAATTTCTTACGGTGCCAACATGACCTTCCCCACCATCCTAAGGTAAGAAAAAGCAAAGAAAATATGCACAATTAAGTTTGATATTTTATTAGAATAAATTGTTTTGCTAAATACTTTGATTAATATACGATAATTAAAACGTTTATTATTAAAATGCATATTATTATCACTATTTTTTTCAATTGCTATCAATAGACTGCGATGTTTAGTAATAGGAATTCTATTTTATTGCTTTTTTCTTAAATTATTTAACATGTAAGGTAATTTGTTTATATATTTACTTAAAGACCCCTGATTATTTAAATGATTAAATAAATATATAATTAATATATGAAGACAATAATCGATTTAAAAATCCATAAACTATAATGATTACAGGGGTTAGGATGGACCACCCACGTTTATGCTACTATTAATTTAGATAAATTTTAATGGTTAGTACAAAAATTATAATATATTAGTGTCCTTTCTTAATTTACTAGATTGAATTATTATTGAATAATTTGTTTAATACTTAAAAATTGTAGTGTTTAACTATTCGTTATTTACTCAATTTCGTTTTTGTTTATTCACTCATTTACAAAACAAACCTTTCTTATCGATTTTAGCTTTAAAAGACCGGCTTTTTTATAAGTTGTGCAATTAAAAATGTATTAATAATATATTGCGTCTTTTTGTTATTGTCATTTTAAAACAAGTCGGTAAAGAAATGATGTAGCTGATAGCATTATCTATCTATATAATTGATAGGCAAACCTATTTCCTGTAATCTCTTTTGTGCTCACAGAAAACATCCGATTATATACCATTAGAAAGGTATTTTCTCGTAGATTTAGAGAATATAAATTTGATTAATAAAATTAAAATTGCTACTAATGCACATAGAAAACTCACATATGCTATACATATACATATGTGAGTTTTCTATATCTTCTAGTCTCTAAGGGAAGGGCGACTCAAATTAATAAACTATTATATTTTATTTCTCGTTTTTTTTTTTTTACAAATAGGTTGTAGTGATATAACAACAACAATGAATTAAAGTTTTTTCATCAATTGCTTTAGAGTTTAATACTTTCAATTGCTTTATTTCTTGTTTTGTTTATCTTATGTATAACGATAAATAAAATTAGAAAAGAAATGTGAGTTGCTTTCTGAAAGGTGTTTTGTTTTTGTTTTATACCGTTCCTTATAATTTTTAGCAAATTCATGATTTTATGAAAAATTCATTATTTTACTTGCGTTATTCAATTAAGTTCAATTTATTAAAAATATTTTCAAAATAAAAAAAAATTGTCAAAATTTGGCAAAAAAAAAATGTCAAAATTAATGAATGCTGAATGATAAACGCCAAAATAAAAAGTCGCGAAAACGAAAAAAATGACAAAATAAAAAAAAAATAATAGTTTTAAATAAGACATCAAAATATTGTATCTTTTTATTTAATTAAAATGGTCTGCAAAATATAATAATAATGTTTAATATGCTTAATACGATTCTATTTTCAGTTTTTTTTCGTGTACAGAGCTTTCATGGTAGAATAACTAGTGAACAGTTTGTCCAATTTATACAAATAAAACACCAAAAGATGAATAAAATTACTTTTCAGTTATCTCAATATCGGACGTGTCCCCAGGTGGCGGATAGGGGGGTTCGGATGTAAGGCTTCTGAGCCGATTGTAGCCAATAAACTGGAGATCACTTACCTTTTGGTTACAGATCCCCATGTACTGACTATAGTCGGGTCCTAAGCATTACATCTAAACCTAGAAACTCATAGAAGTTCTCGCGGACCAAATAAATTAAGTGCACTTTTAAGATCAAGGTGAGAGGTAGCAGTGCCGAGGATCTGAATGGTTAGTTAGTGCTTAAAGAAACTAATCGTTAACAGCTCCCCTCCAACGCCCATGGCACGGGTTGGTTGTAATTTTAAAAGCCTAGTCCGCGTATGCCGTCACTGCGCGAGATGGTCCACTTAGTACATGCATTTTCGTGGGACCAAGATTAGCATTAGAGAAAATTTTAATAAAAAGGATGTGGAGGAGAATAGGGCAGTTTCAGTAGGAGTTTCGGACACTGACTCTGACCTTTTAAGAATTCACGAGGACATAATTGCTCAGGAGGGACAATTATTGAGTGAACTGGCCGAAACGGACGACCTCTTGAGCTCACCTGGAGACTCTCTCGGGGGGACGGGCACTACGGAGAGGTTGGAGGATCTCTCTCTTTTTTCTGATGAGGAGCATGAAATTACAATGATTTCAGCTCACGCTCAGGAAAGGAGTTCTCCAGCATCCGAGGTGTCATCCGCTCGGGATGGTGGACAGGTGGGTTCAAAAATAGTTCGGCAAGATGCGGTAAAACCATGTGTAACTGCCGTCGTCGACAGCCGAACAAAAGAGGAGAAAGCAAAGAACGGCGTCAGATCCTCCTTGATCTTTCTTAATAAGATGGCCAAGAGGGATCTGTCGTCAGTCAGTGGTAGGGATAAATACCTTATCAAGAGGCATAGGAAGAGTGTGATCAGATTTGAAAAAATCTATGGCTCGACCTCAGCTATCTTGGGAATGTCTTATCCCGAAGGACTAAATGCGATATTTGACACCATTCCGGAAAATGCTCGGGAGAGCATAGGAAACGTGTCAGGGGTCGCAATGAAGTCCAAGGATAAAGGCAATGATAGCAGCCGACCAATTATCACATCTTCGGAACGATCGGTGGAAACTGGAAGGCTGGCTATCATTGCAAAAAAGGGGGCTGATCGTATACCATCCGGCAACTCTGGTGAATCAAGCACCAAAGGAGCAAGGTCTGGAGACGACCAACCCTCTGTCAGTAAGAAATGTGCGGCAAACAACACTCCCAGCTCTCTTAAAGGTCTTCAAAAGAAGACGATAAAGAATGCTGGTAGTGGGGCTGGTCATAAGCCATCTGGCTCTCTTAAGGATCACCGTAAGGAGGTCATTAAGAGAGCTAGGTCTGGCGATGACCAACCAGTCCCTACCGCCAAGAAAGCGAGTCACACACCGACTGGATCTCTTAAAGGCCCCCAAAAGGAGGTCATTAAGAGAGCTAGATCTGGTGACGACAAGCCTTCGACCTCGAAAAAGGCGAAGGAGTTGATGAAGCCGGAATATCTTCAGGCGGCTGTCATAGACCGTACTGACCCAGATGGGAGGATTAGCACGGATCTATGGAGGTCGATTGAAGATAGGCTCATCGACGAGATCGCCTTAATGAAAGGAAGGCCGGATGAAGTGTCCTTCAAAGGCGCGGACTGGTCAAAGGGTGTCAAAATTGTCAATTGTGGTAATGAGAAATCACTTGAATTTCTCAAGGCCACAATTGCCAAGTGTGGCAGCCTAAACCTGACAGTACCAATAAGGCTGCAAGTGGTGCAAATTAATTTGCATCACTGTGAAGCAGCCTCTATCGAATTAGCAATGAACCTTGTCGACTCCAAAGTGGATGTGGCCTTAATCCAAGAGCCCTGGATTAACAACACCAGGGTATGTGGATTAAGTGTCAAGGGGTATACACTTTTTGTACCATCCACTGGGGATAAGGTAAGAACGTGTATACTGGCTAGGAATGAGTTATATTTTATAAACTTTCATTCTTTCAGCAATGGAGACCTAACGGTCGTGAATAGAGAGGATAGAGACGGGAGGAAACTCGCACTCGCCTCCGTTTATATGCCCTACGATGGGGCCAACCCACCGGGTGATATGGTGTGCAGACTAACAGAGTATGCAAAGAGAAGAGGCATATATTTGGTACTCGGTTGCGATGCTAACGCACATCACTGCCAGTGGGGTAGCGCCGATATCAACGAGAGAGGTGAGTTAGTTTTCAATTTTATAACTACTAACAATCTTTTTATCTGTAACTTGGGTAATGTGCCCACATTCAGAACTAAAGATAGAGAGGCAGTTATAGATATAACACTGACGAACTTTAGGGGCGAATACATCAAGAACTGGAGGGTGGATAGTGAATGTTCCTTTTCGGATCATAGCAGGATATCCTTCAGTTTAGATTTCGCGAGGCCAAGGGGAGAACCATATAGGAACTCCAGAAGGACCGATTGGGACTCCTTTAGGGCCATTATGGATAGGGAACTAAACGCCGCTCCAGGATGGCAATTGTCATCAGAGGGAGTTGAGAGTTTAGTGGAGGACTTTACAGGGAAAGTTAGGAGAAGCTATGAACTAACTTGTCCGGTAATATTTCCGGGAAAGAGAGAACAGCCTAAATGGTGGACCAAGGAACTTAGGGACCAAAGGTCAACCGTTAGGAAGTTGTTCAATAGGGCGAAACTGACACGCAAGTGTGAGGATTGGAACAGCTATAGGGAAAGTTTTAATAGGTATAAGGCGGACATTAAGAGGGCAAAAAGGGACTCATGGAGGAATTACTGTGAGTCCATTGACTCCGTTAATGAGTTATCCAGATTCAGGCGAATTTTATCCAAGGATCCTAGTGCTCCTGGATATATTCAGCGTGCGGATAACACATGGACGGAGTCTTGCTCTGAGTCCCTGAGTTTACTTATGGAAACTCATTTTCCAGACTGTAGGAACTTAGAGGCAGATGCACAGGCGGGACGGATATTGGGATTCTCGGAATGTGTATCTGATAGGGAACTTAGTGAAGTAGTTGGTGACATAGTCTCGATGGATAAGGTAGCATGGGCTGTAAACACCTTTGAACCTTACAAGTCACCAGGTCCAGACGGTGTTTTTCCAGCCATGCTGCAGAACATCAGTGACACGGCACTAAAATTTCTCACTGAGCTTTTTAGTGTGTGTCTTATTAGAAGATATATTCCAAGGAGGTGGAGAGAGGTTAGGGTAATTTTCATACCTAAGGCGGGTAAGGCTGTCCACTCGAAACCTAAGGATTTTAGACCGATCAGCCTATCGTCTTTTCTTTTGAAGACATTGGAGAGATTGATCGATCTTTATCTGAGGACGACAATGGACAACCATATCATCAGTGGGGCTCAACACGCTTATCTAAGGGGTAAATCTGTTGAGAGTGCGATACATGATGTGGTGAGTTACATTGAACGCGGCCTGCAGTATAGGGAGTATACATTGGCAGCGTTCCTTGATATAGAAGGAGCTTTCAATAACATTAAGATTGAGGCTATTAGGGAATCACTAGAATCATTAGGCATTCAAAGCTTCCTAATCGAATGGATTATTTTGATGCTGAATAGCCGAATAATTAATTCGAACTTGGGAGATGCATGCGTAAGGAAGATAGTGACTAGAGGAACTCCGCAAGGAGGAGTTCTCTCGCCCTTACTATGGCTCTTAGCCGTCAATGTCATTCTATGACAATTTGACGCAAGGGGGGACTGAACTAGAATTGAAGAAGGAGGCAAAATATCTTGGTGTGTTCCTTGATAGTAAATTATCTTGGAAGAGAAACACTCAGGAGAGGCTTAAGAGAGGTCTCAACGCCTATTACACATGCAGGAACTCCATAGGTAAGAGTTGGGGACTCAAACCGATGGTAGTAAATTGGATTTACACCTCGGTGGTGAGGCCAATTCTGACGTATGGATGTCTTGTCTGGTGGGAGGCAATGAAAATAGGAAGTCGTAGGAATCTATTGTCTAAAGCCCAGAGATGTGCTTCGATTGGCATAACGGGTGCCGTAAGAAGCACACCTCAGGCGGCACTTGACGTCATTCTGCATCTCCTACCCATTGAGGAGTTTGTGATGGGAATGGCTGCAAGGAGCCTGCTTAGACTTAGTGAACTAGGACTTACAGGATCAATCAGAATAGGACATTCCAAACTTTTAAACGAGGTCAATCTCGGTGGACATACCCTGGTTCCTTCTGGATCCACGGACTATATGTGCACGGAGGTCGATTTCGGGGAAAATCCTATACTGATTATTCCGAGTAGGAACCAATGGTTAGGTAGGGAGAAACTATTCAGTGGAGTATCGGTGTTCACTGATGGATCCAAAATGGATACAGGCACTGGTGCAGGTGTGTATCTAGTTGAGGGAAACATCAGGAGGACGTATAGACTCCCGGATAGTTGTAGTGTGTTCCAGGCGGAAATTCTAGGTATTCTTAGGGCCACAGAATTGATTGCAGGGAACATTGAAGTGAATACAGAGGTAACTCTGTATGTGGATAGCCAGGCGGCGCTGAAGGCCTTGAAAGGACATTTTGTCAAGTCTAGGCTAGTTAGCGACTGTAAGAGGGCTCGTAGGAGATTGATGAGGAATTATCATATCAGACTCTGCTGGGTGCCGGGTCATTGCGAGATAAATGGCAATAAGGTAGCTGACGAATTGGCTAGGAACGGCTCAGCTTTGGATAGGACTGCAAGTGAAAGCGGTGTGAGACCACCTCTGGGCTTTTACTTCAGGTTAGTTGGGGAGTGGATTCGGGATAGAACCAATCATGCATGGAATTGTAGAACGGACTGCAGATTATCAAGGGTCCTATGGCCCAAACTTGATAAAGCAGATGCGAATCTACTTTTAAGCATGAAAAGGGGAAACCTGAAGACTATGATAGGTGTTCTGACAGGTCATTGTCCCATAGGGGGAATGATAGGGAATTGGGATAGGGGCTCCTCCGGTCTTTGCAGAATGTGCGAAGATAATGAGGAGCTGGAGACGGTGGAACATATTATATGTCACTGTCCATGTCTACAACTAAGTAGGCAGAAATGGTTAGGCAGTCGATTCCTTGACGAATTGGACAGTATATCGAGATTAGATCTCGATAGACTGATAGGATTTGTCATGGGAATAGGCTGGCTAAGAGGGGGTTGCTGGCCTAGAGCGAGCGACACGGGGAGGTAGTACTTCTTCTTTTCAAATTCTTTCTATTCTTTTCTATTCTTCTCTTAGTCTCGGCTCTCTCTCCACTATTTTCCTTCTTGCTCCTTTCTATATCCTATCTGTAGTTATTTCTATTTTCTTCACGAAGGGACTCACAATGGACCTCATGGTCTCCGAGTGGATGAACAAGAACTCTTATGGGTGCTGTGCAACCCTTCTTTACCTACCTACCTACCTATCTCAATATCATTTCTTTATCCACTCAATAGTTTCAGAGTTATTCAGAAATTGTTAAATAGCTCCTTATAAAATTTTAAAACGGTGAAAATTTAAAGTTAACTCTACATATTCACCCTATTTTTTGTTTAAAGAAGTATTTCTTTGCAGAGCAGTGTTATTAATTTTAGTATTAAAATATTATCTCCGCATTTTTTTAGGTTTATTTCGTAGAAAATCAATTATTGCTTATTAATAATTTTAAGGATGAAATGTGACCTTTATCAAACAACATTATGTGGCAATCATGTGCAACACAGATAAGAAAAACATTAATAAAAAAATATTATTGGAGAATAAGTAATTAAGTTTTCTAGGATTAAACACTTAAATCAAATATTTAGTCGGGAAACAATTTTTAAATTAAGAATTTCTGGTTAAAGATTTAAGCATAACCAGAAAATTTTTTTTGAAGTTGTACAAAAAATATGTAATATTTTAATTTCTTCAGGACTTATGTATTCAAATATATTCTTAATTTCTTCCTAAACCTAACAAATTTATAATTTGCGAACTTAAGTGAATTTTTTACACTTAAATAAAGACTTTACAAATGAGTGTCATTTTTATTTGTTTATAAATTTGTTGATAAAATCTTAATTTTCATTTATGTCCGAAATAATCTTTTGGTATATAAATGTGTATATATTAATATCCTCATCAATGAAAAAACGTAGTCGAATTATCGAATTCATGCATTTACTACTACCTACTTTTTTAATTCGCCCAACAAAAAAATAAAAAAATACTCTCTTCACACGTATAAATTAGTTCTGAAGAAAACTAAACATAAAAAGAGTTCGGTCTTTTTAACAGTTAAGTTACGTTTTTAGAGCAAGTTGGGCCTCTACTTGTTTTCTATGGATTTATATAAGCAGCATAGCTAACAGATAAAATTTATTAAAATTCGTCCATTTCCCGATAAAAATATAAAAATCTTTCTTTCACACGTAAGTGTGAGGATTGGAACAACTACAGGGAAAGTTTTAATGAGTTAATGAGTTAATGTTAATGAGTTAATGAGTTATCCAGATTCAGATCCAAGGATATATTCAGCGCGCGGATAACTCATGGACGGAGTCTTGCTCTGAGTTTCTGAGTTTACTTATGGAAACTCATTTTCCAGATGCACAGGCATTACGAATCTTGGGATTCTCAGAATGTGTATCTGATAGGGAACTTAGTGAAGCAGTCGGTGACATAGTCTCGATGGATAAGGTAGCATGGGTGGTGAACACCTTTGAACCTTACAAGTCACCTGGTCCAGACGGTGTTTTTCCAGCCATGCTACAGAACATCAGTGACACGGCACTAACACTTCTTACAGAGCTTTTTAGTGTATGTCTTATTAGGAGATATATTCCAAGGAGGTGGAGAGAGGTTAAGGTAATTTTCATACCTAAGGCAGGCAAGGCTAGACACTCGAAACCTAAAGATTTTAGACCGATCAGCCTATCGTCTTTTCTTTTGAAGACATTAGAGAGATTAATCGATCTTTATCTGAGGACGACAATTGACAACTATATCATCAGTGGGGCTCAGCACGCTTAGCTAAAGGGTAAATCTATTGAGAGTGCGCTACATGATGTGGTGAGTTTCATTGAACGTGGCCTACAGTATAGGGAGTATACCTTGGCAGCGTTTCTTGATATAGAAGGAGCTTTTAATAACATTAAGATTCAGGCTATTAGAGAATCACTAGAATCACTATGCGTTCAAAACTTCCTAATCGAATGGATTATTTTGACGCTGAATAGCCGAATAATTAATTCGAACTTGAGAGATATATGCATAAGGAGGATAGTGACTAGAGGGACTCCGCAAGGAGGAGTTCTCTCGCCCTTGCTATGGCTCTTAGCCGTCAATGTCATTCTAAGACAATTTGACATAATAGAGCGGAAAATCGTTGATTATGCTGATGACGTTGTTATACTGATCACAGGTAAATTTCTTTCCACGATCAGCGACGTCATGCAGTATGAACTTAACGAATTGTCCTCATGGGCCACTAGTAAGGGTTTAGGGGTCAACCCGGGGAAAACAGAGCTAGTTCTTTTCACCAAAATATACAAGATGGAGCAGTTTAGGCTACCGGTACTAGGGGGGACTGAACTAAGACTGGCAAAGGAAGCAAAATATCTTTGAGTGTTTCTTGATAGTAAACTATCTTGGAAGAGGAACACTCAGGAAAGGCTTAAGAGGTCTCAATACCTACTACACATGCAGGAACTCCATAGGTAAGAATTGGGGCCTCAAACCGATGGTAGTAAATTGGATTTACACCTCGGTGGTGAGACCAATTCTGAGGTATGGATGCCTGGTCTGGTGGGAGGCAATGAGAATAGGAAGTCGTAGGAATCTTTTGTCTAAATCCCAGAGATGTGCTTCGATTAGCATCACAGGTGCCGTAAGAAGCACTCCTCAGGCGGCACTTAACGTCATTCTGCATCTCGTATTCTTAGGGCCACGGAATAGATAGCAAGGAACATTGAAGAGAATACAGAGGTAGCTCTGTATGTAGATAGCCAAGCGGCGCTGAAGGCCTTGAAAGGACATTTTGTCAAGTCTAGGCTAGTTAGCGACTGTAAGAAGGCTCTTAGGAGATTGATGGGAAATTATCATATCAGCCTCTGCTGGGTACCGGGTCATTGCGAGATAACTGGCAATGAGGTAGCTGATGAATTAGTTAGGAACGGCTCAGCTTTGGATAGGGCTGTAAGTGAAATGTGTGTGAAGATAAATTTTAAAATTTATAACCCCAGACGCAAACCACGTTAGTTAACAGAGGTCTGTTAACTCGTTAAAATAGCTCTGTTAAGCATGGAAAAACTGATATATTCAATAAAAATGGAATTAGGAACACATTTTTGGACCAAATGGGTCCAGAAAACCGTTACCATTACGAAATACACTCACATATCTTAAATTCAGGCAACTTTCTCAGAATTGGCTTTAAAACATGAATTTCACGATCATTCAAAATTTGGGATTCTGAGTGGGATGAATCCAGATTCCAGGGAAACAAGGCAACGTGGGCGGACAAAACTTTTTGGAGATGATAGATAAGGTATCCCACTATGTCCTCCACTTTTCAGATCCTTTAACAGTGTGAGTTGGAAGGAGTTATACAAATTTTTCAAAAATTTAAAATTTGGGATTCTGAGTGGGATGAATCCAGATTCCAGGGAAACAAGGCAACGTGGGCGGACAAAACTTTTTGGAGATGATAGATAAGGTATCCCACTATGTCCTCCACTTTTCAGATCCTTTAACAGTGTGAGTTGGAAGGAGTTATACAAATTTTTCAAAAATTTAAAATTTGGGATTCTGAGTGGGATGAATCCAGATTCCAGGGAAACAAGGCAACGTGGGCGGACAAAACTTTTTGGAGATGATAGATAAGGTATCCCACTATGTCCTCCACTTTTCAGATCCTTTAACAGTGTGAGTTGGAAGGAGTTATACAAATTTTTCAAAAATTTAAAATTTGGGATTCTGAGTGGGATGAATCCAGATTCCAGGGAAACAAGGCAACGTGGGCGGACAAAACTTTTTGGAGATGATAGATAAGGTATCCCACTATGTCCTCCACTTTTCAGATCCTTTAACAGTGTGAGTTGGAAGGAGTTATACAAATTTTTCAAAAATTTAAAATTTGGGATTCTGAGTGGGATGAATCCAGATTCCAGGGAAACAAGGCAACGTGGGCGGACAAAACTTTTTGGAGATGATAGATAAGGTATCCCACTATGTCCTCCACTTTTCAGATCCTTTAACAGTGTGAGTTGGAAGGAGTTATACAAATTTTTCAAAAATTTAAAATTTGGGATTCTGAGTGGGATGAATCCAGATTCCAGGGAAACAAGGCAACGTGGGCGGACAAAACTTTTTGGAGATGATAGATAAGGTATCCCACTATGTCCTCCACTTTTCAGATCCTTTAACAGTGTGAGTTGGAAGGAGTTATACAAATTTTTCAAAAATTTAAAATTTGGGATTCTGAGTGGGATGAATCCAGATTCCAGGGAAACAAGGCAACGTGGGCGGACAAAACTTTTTGGAGATGATAGATAAGGTATCCCACTATGTCCTCCACTTTTCAGATCCTTTAACAGTGTGAGTTGGAAGGAGTTATACAAATTTTTCAAAAATTTAAAATTTGGGATTCTGAGTGGGATGAATCCAGATTCCAGGGAAACAAGGCAACGTGGGCGGACAAAACTTTTTGGAGATGATAGATAAGGTATCCCACTATGTCCTCCACTTTTCAGATCCTTTAACAGTGTGAGTTGGAAGGAGTTATACAAATTTTTCAAAAATTTAAAATTTGGGATTCTGAGTGGGATGAATCCAGATTCCAGGGAAACAAGGCAACGTGGGCGGACAAAACTTTTTGGAGATGATAGATAAGGTATCCCACTATGTCCTCCACTTTTCAGATCCTTTAACAGTGTGAGTTGGAAGGAGTTATACAAATTTTTCAAAAATTTAAAATTTGGGATTCTGAGTGGGATGAATCCAGATTCCAGGGAAACAAGGCAACGTGGGCGGACAAAACTTTTTGGAGATGATAGATAAGGTATCCCACTATGTCCTCCACTTTTCAGATCCTTTAACAGTGTGAGTTGGAAGGAGTTATACAAATTTTTCAAAAATTTAAAATTTGGGATTCTGAGTGGGATGAATCCAGATTCCAGGGAAACAAGGCAACGTGGGCGGACAAAACTTTTTGGAGATGATAGATAAGGTATCCCACTATGTCCTCCACTTTTCAGATCCTTTAACAGTGTGAGTTGGAAGGAGTTATACAAATTTTTCAAAAATTTAAAATTTGGGATTCTGAGTGGGATGAATCCAGATTCCAGGGAAACAAGGCAACGTGGGCGGACAAAACTTTTTGGAGATGATAGATAAGGTATCCCACTATGTCCTCCACTTTTCAGATCCTTTAACAGTGTGAGTTGGAAGGAGTTATACAAATTTTTCAAAAATTTAAAATTTGGGATTCTGAGTGGGATGAATCCAGATTCCAGGGAAACAAGGCAACGTGGGCGGACAAAACTTTTTGGAGATGATAGATAAGGTATCCCACTATGTCCTCCACTTTTCAGATCCTTTAACAGTGTGAGTTGGAAGGAGTTATACAAATTTTTCAAAAATTTAAAATTTGGGATTCTGAGTGGGATGAATCCAGATTCCAGGGAAACAAGGCAACGTGGGCGGACAAAACTTTTTGGAGATGATAGATAAGGTATCCCACTATGTCCTCCACTTTTCAGATCCTTTAACAGTGTGAGTTGGAAGGAGTTATACAAATTTTTCAAAAATTTAAAATTTGGGATTCTGAGTGGGATGAATCCAGATTCCAGGGAAACAAGGCAACGTGGGCGGACAAAACTTTTTGGAGATGATAGATAAGGTATCCCACTATGTCCTCCACTTTTCAGATCCTTTAACAGTGTGAGTTGGAAGGAGTTATACAAATTTTTCAAAAATTTAAAATTTGGGATTCTGAGTGGGATGAATCCAGATTCCAGGGAAACAAGGCAACGTGGGCGGACAAAACTTTTTGGAGATGATAGATAAGGTATCCCACTATGTCCTCCACTTTTCAGATCCTTTAACAGTGTGAGTTGGAAGGAGTTATACAAATTTTTCAAAAATTTAAAATTTGGGATTCTGAGTGGGATGAATCCAGATTCCAGGGAAACAAGGCAACGTGGGCGGACAAAACTTTTTGGAGATGATAGATAAGGTATCCCACTATGTCCTCCACTTTTCAGATCCTTTAACAGTGTGAGTTGGAAGGAGTTATACAAATTTTTCAAAAATTTAAAATTTGGGATTCTGAGTGGGATGAATCCAGATTCCAGGGAAACAAGGCAACGTGGGCGGACAAAACTTTTTGGAGATGATAGATAAGGTATCCCACTATGTCCTCCACTTTTCAGATCCTTTAACAGTGTGAGTTGGAAGGAGTTATACAAATTTTTCAAAAATTTAAAATTTGGGATTCTGAGTGGGATGAATCCAGATTCCAGGGAAACAAGGCAACGTGGGCGGACAAAACTTTTTGGAGATGATAGATAAGGTATCCCACTATGTCCTCCACTTTTCAGATCCTTTAACAGTGTGAGTTGGAAGGAGTTATACAAATTTTTCAAAAATTTAAAATTTGGGATTCTGAGTGGGATGAATCCAGATTCCAGGGAAACAAGGCAACGTGGGCGGACAAAACTTTTTGGAGATGATAGATAAGGTATCCCACTATGTCCTCCACTTTTCAGATCCTTTAACAGTGTGAGTTGGAAGGAGTTATACAAATTTTTCAAAAATTTAAAATTTGGGATTCTGAGTGGGATGAATCCAGATTCCAGGGAAACAAGGCAACGTGGGCGGACAAAACTTTTTGGAGATGATAGATAAGGTATCCCACTATGTCCTCCACTTTTCAGATCCTTTAACAGTGTGAGTTGGAAGGAGTTATACAAATTTTTCAAAAATTTAAAATTTGGGATTCTGAGTGGGATGAATCCAGATTCCAGGGAAACAAGGCAACGTGGGCGGACAAAACTTTTTGGAGATGATAGATAAGGTATCCCACTATGTCCTCCACTTTTCAGATCCTTTAACAGTGTGAGTTGGAAGGAGTTATACAAATTTTTCAAAAATTTAAAATTTGGGATTCTGAGTGGGATGAATCCAGATTCCAGGGAAACAAGGCAACGTGGGCGGACAAAACTTTTTGGAGATGAGAGATAAGGTATCCCACTATGTCCTCCACTTTTCAGATCCTTTAACAGTGTGAGTTGGAAGGAGTTATACAAATTTTTCAAAAATTTAAAATTTGGGATTCTGAGTGGGATGAATCCAGATTCCAGGGAAACAAGGCAACGTGGGCGGACAAAACTTTTTGGAGATGATAGATAAGGTATCCCACTATGTCCTCCACTTTTCAGATCCTTTAACAGTGTGAGTTGGAAGGAGTTATACAAATTTTTCAAAAATTTAAAATTTGGGATTCTGAGTGGGATGAATCCAGATTCCAGGGAAACAAGGCAACGTGGGCGGACAAAACTTTTTGGAGATGATAGATAAGGTATCCCACTATGTCCTCCACTTTTCAGATCCTTTAACAGTGTGAGTTGGAAGGAGTTATACAAATTTTTCAAAAATTTAAAATTTGGGATTCTGAGTGGGATGAATCCAGATTCCAGGGAAACAAGGCAACGTGGGCGGACAAAACTTTTTGGAGATGATAGATAAGGTATCCCACTATGTCCTCCACTTTTCAGATCCTTTAACAGTGTGAGTTGGAAGGAGTTATACAAATTTTTCAAAAATTTAAAATTTGGGATTCTGAGTGGGATGAATCCAGATTCCAGGGAAACAAGGCAACGTGGGCGGACAAAACTTTTTGGAGATGATAGATAAGGTATCCCACTATGTCCTCCACTTTTCAGATCCTTTAACAGTGTGAGTTGGAAGGAGTTATACAAATTTTTCAAAAATTTAAAATTTGGGATTCTGAGTGGGATGAATCCAGATTCCAGGGAAACAAGGCAACGTGGGCGGACAAAACTTTTTGGAGATGATAGATAAGGTATCCCACTATGTCCTCCACTTTTCAGATCCTTTAACAGTGTGAGTTGGAAGGAGTTATACAAATTTTTCAAAAATTTAAAATTTGGGATTCTGAGTGGGATGAATCCAGATTCCAGGGAAACAAGGCAACGTGGGCGGACAAAACTTTTTGGAGATGATAGATAAGGTATCCCACTATGTCCTCCACTTTTCAGATCCTTTAAAAGTGTGAGTTGGAAGGAGTTATACAAATTTTTCAAAAATTTAAAATTTGGGATTCTGAGTGGGATGAATCCAGATTCCAGGGAAACAAGGCAACGTGGGCGGACAAAACTTTTTGGAGATGATAGATAAGGTATCCCACTATGTCCTCCACTTTTCAGATCCTTTAACAGTGTGAGTTGGAAGGAGTTATACAAATTTTTCAAAAATTTAAAATTTGGGATTCTGAGTGGGATGAATCCAGATTCCAGGGAAACAAGGCAACGTGGGCGGACAAAACTTTTTGGAGATGATAGATAAGGTATCCCACTATGTCCTCCACTTTTCAGATCCTTTAACAGTGTGAGTTGGAAGGAGTTATACAAATTTTTCAAAAATTTAAAATTTGGGATTCTGAGTGGGATGAATCCAGATTCCAGGGAAACAAGGCAACGTGGGCGGACAAAACTTTTTGGAGATGATAGATAAGGTATCCCACTATGTCCTCCACTTTTCAGATCCTTTAACAGTGTGAGTTGGAAGGAGTTATACAAATTTTTCAAAAATTTAAAATTTGCGATTCTGAGTGGGATGAATCCAGATTCCAGGGAAACAAGGCAACGTGGGCGGACAAAACTTTTTGGAGATGATAGATAAGGTATCCCACTATGTCCTTCACTTTTTAGATCCTTTAACAGTGTGAGTTGGAAGGAGTTATACAAATTTTTCAAAAATTTAAAATTTGGGATTCTGAGTGGGATGAATCCAGATTCCAGGGAAACAAGGCAACGTGGGCGGACAAAACTTTTTGGAGATGGTAGATAAGGTATCCCACTATGTCCTCCACTTTTCAGATCCTTTAACAGTGTGAGTTGGAAGGAGTTATACAAATTTTTCAAAAATTTAAAATTTGGGATTCTGAGTGGGATGAATCCAGATTCCAGGGAAACAAGGCAACGTGGGCGGACAAAACTTTTTGGAGATGATAGATAAGGTATCCCACTATGTCCTCCACTTTTCAGATCCTTTAACAGTGTGAGTTGGAAGGAGTTATACAAATTTTTCAAAAATTTAAAATTTGGGATTCTGAGTGGGATGAATCCAGATTCCAGGGAAACAAGGCAACGTGGGCGGACAAAACTTTTTGGAGATGATAGATAAGGTATCCCACTATGTCCTCCACTTTTCAGATCCTTTAACAGTGTGAGTTGGAAGGAGTTATACAAATTTTTCAAAAATTTAAAATTTGGGATTCTGAGTGGGATGAATCCAGATTCCAGGGAAACAAGGCAACGTGGGCGGACAAAACTTTTTGGAGATGATAGATAAGGTATCCCACTATGTCCTCCACTTTTCAGATCCTTTAAAAGTGTGAGTTGGAAGGAGTTATACAAATTTTTCAAAAATTTAAAATTTGGGATTCTGAGTGGGATGAATCCAGATTCCAGGGAAACAAGGCAACGTGGGCGGACAAAACTTTTTGGAGATGATAGATAAGGTATCCCACTATGTCCTCCACTTTTCAGATCCTTTAACAGTGTGAGTTGGAAGGAGTTATACAAATTTTTCAAAAATTTAAAATTTGGGATTCTGAGTGGGATGAATCCAGATTCCAGGGAAACAAGGCAACGTGGGCGGACAAAACTTTTTGGAGATGATAGATAAGGTATCCCACTATGTCCTCCACTTTTCAGATCCTTTAACAGTGTGAGTTGGAAGGAGTTATACAAATTTTTCAAAAATTTAAAATTTGGGATTCTGAGTGGGATGAATCCAGATTCCAGGGAAACAAGGCAACGTGGGCGGACAAAACTTTTTGGAGATGATAGATAAGGTATCCCACTATGTCCTCCACTTTTCAGATCCTTTAACAGTGTGAGTTGGAAGGAGTTATACAAATTTTTCAAAAATTTAAAATTTGCGATTCTGAGTGGGATGAATCCAGATTCCAGGGAAACAAGGCAACGTGGGCGGACAAAACTTTTTGGAGATGATAGATAAGGTATCCCACTATGTCCTTCACTTTTTAGATCCTTTAACAGTGTGAGTTGGAAGGAGTTATACAAATTTTTCAAAAATTTAAAATTTGGGATTCTGAGTGGGATGAATCCAGATTCCAGGGAAACAAGGCAACGTGGGCGGACAAAACTTTTTGGAGATGGTAGATAAGGTATCCCACTATGTCCTCCACTTTTCAGATCCTTTAACAGTGTGAGTTGGAAGGAGTTATACAAATTTTTCAAAAATTTAAAATTTGGGATTCTGAGTGGGATGAATCCAGATTCCAGGGAAACAAGGCAACGTGGGCGGACAAAACTTTTTGGAGATGATAGATAAGGTATCCCACTATGTCCTCCACTTTTCAGATCCTTTAACAGTGTGAGTTGGAAGGAGTTATACAAATTTTTCAAAAATTTAAAATTTGGGATTCTGAGTGGGATGAATCCAGATTCCAGGGAAACAAGGCAACGTGGGCGGACAAAACTTTTTGGAGATGATAGATAAGGTATCCCACTATGTCCTCCACTTTTCAGATCCTTTAACAGTGTGAGTTGGAAGGAGTTATACAAATTTTTCAAAAATTTAAAATTTGGGATTCTGAGTGGGATGAATCCAAAATTCTGTTTCCAGAAAAATAGTTGTAAATAAGAAGTAAAAAAAGAGCTACTATCAACAATGAGAAAACGTTGGATTTATTATGAGCCTTTATCAACTCAAAATACTGAAGACTTGAAGGACCTTTATTATCTTTTAGATATGTATATGTTTAAAATATTAAAATATTAGAAAAATTGTCCACATAAGTTTGATGTAAATAAGTAATAAAAAATCGTATTAGAAATAGAATATTTATTAAGGAAGATGATAAATACCAAAAATAATAATATTGATTGAGTTAAAACAGAGATTTTTTTGTTTGTTTTGTTATTTTAAATTCATTAATAGAAATACATGAATGCTTAGAAAAGGATAAAGATTTACTTAAATTTGGGAAATGTGGCAACCCTATTAAAAATAGAAAATATTTATAAATTATTTTTTAAAAATATTTTGTGTATAGATATTATTAAAAGTATACAAAAATATTCATAATTTTCTAAGTAATTATTTACGCAAAGCTAAAGGCAAAAGTTGCAAGTTTGTAAAAATATAGTCATATATACAATAAATTGGAAATATAAAAGTTTAAAGGCGCATATTTCTGAAGTGAGGCATGATATTTACTTGAATCTTTTTGCAAAATATCGGAAATTATATGTGCTAAAAGATAAGGTTAATTTGGAATACATAGTTTTAGAAATAAACCAAACAAAATCCCAATTTGGGGTTTTTGGAGAAGATACAAATTTTTTAATTGTAATAGCATATTTGTTTATGAAGATATCTTAATGAAATTTGCAGGAAATGTGGATCTTATTAACATAAACAAAAGCGCGTTAACCATATTTCATTCAGGGATAGTGTTTTCCTGAATTCTCAAAAAAAAACTAATGAAAATTAGCAAAAATGGGATTTTTTACATTTTTGGTGATAGAATCCACATTTATCCGAACTCCCGTAGATTTTGATTTGAAACTTTTAACTACATATTGAAGATTCTTAAAATTTATTCTGCTTGTCGATTCGTGCTTTGGGCTTTGAAAAAATATGGTCTAAAATCAAAACTTTCATATAAAATGGGTCAAATTCGGGAGGGTGTGTATCATGACCAATTGAGTTATTGTGCTTATTTTTTATCTTAAAGTTATCTCTGTGAAGTTACCTTTCAGAAAAGTGCAAAATTATTATATGTTAATAAAGAAAATTTTATTTTAGATAAAAAAGAGTGTAGATACTTTTTCGGCTAAAAAAACACAAAAAGTCGTCTTTTTGCAATTTTCAAATTCAAAATCGTTTATTTTTTGACTCGGTAAAGATATCGACTTCAAATTATTTTTATTCAATAGATAATTTTGTTCTAATAAAATCGATTGGAAATACTAGGATATATATGAAAAAAACTGGACCAAGAACATGCAAAATTATGGTGCTTAAAAATTCAAACGCAAATAACTCGAAAATTATAAGAGATAAATGGGACATGTAAGCATGTCTTTTATAGGTCTTATCAAGGCCTACGACAATATATAAAATCGAACGAGAAACAAAAATTTGGCAAGCGATTAAAAATTTTTTATGTCAGAGGTAACTTTGAGCCCCCTTAGCTCCGCCCCTCAGGGGTTTGTTGTGCACCCCTTCCAAACTTAACATTATGCGCTCCTTTGCTACGCCTGTAACAAATTTCATGAAAATCCAACTAGCTGATCAGAAGTTACAGATTTATTTCCAAAAAATTTCGATTCTGCACTGTGCAATATGGGAAAGAGTTTCCAACAGTCCTGTGGAGAGCTACTTTAATATAACAAAAAATGTAACCTTGCAAAGGAAAAGTTTGGTGGTGCCTACGAAATACGTCCGAAAAAGCTATACGTATGTCAAAGCAAAAATAACTGATGCCGAAAGTACGTATGCTTGTATTCAAAGTACCCAAAAACAAAGTATGACTGTTCAAAAGCCAATAATATTAGAGGAAGACCAATGGAAGAGGACTCCAAAAAAGATACACAGAAAATTAACCGAAAAATAATATTCGATAAACTATTATTTCAATTCTCGTCGAGGCCAAGGGATATAAAAGAAAAACGCCACATATTGCTGACATATAATAAGGTATACAAAAATAAGATTGTTCCTTTTCCCCTAACAATCGATTTGACACAATACTTCAAACATTTTTGTATAATGTAAATGATAAATCGTGGAATTATATTAAAATTGAACACGACTATCAAAATGATAGCTTCAACTGCGGTGTTTTTATTTGTCTATATATTGAAGCTTTACTCCACAACAAGCCCCTAACGAACCTACCAACATTTATAGGGAAACAATTAAAAAGTATCTAATAGAGTATGCCTATGACATGAGTGAAATTTGTGTCCATTGCGGTTATAAAGTTCTAAACCCTACATTTCAATGTTCTGAGTGCAATCGCCCTGCATGTTTCGACTGCATTAAATACCATTACATGTGTAATGAAAAAGAAAAGCTATAAATATTTTGTAAAAAATAACATATAATAATGTCACAGGATGGCAAAGAATTTTGTTTCACTTTCTAAGTCATTTTAAATACACGTAATCATGAAGGACGACACATGTAGAACACCGCTTTGAAATGACAAGCAAAGTACTAAATTATTTTGTAAATCCTTTCACTTCGATTTGAAAATTTGTCCGTAAAAATTTTTGAAAAATAAAAGCATATGAAAAAGTTTTCAAAGTGAAGTGTTTTACAAAATATGCCTCGTAATTTCACAAAAGTAAGCACAGACTTAGTACTCCCTGATCACGTGTATTAAAATTTGCAACCCAGAATCAGCGTCCTGTATATTTATTAATCCTATATTAAACAAATGATATCCATGCGCTTTAATAATGTTCAAATTTTTTTATTAATAACTCGGTGCTACAGAATAAAAATAAAAAAATAAATACACTTTTAACATAGTGTAATAAATATTTAATATTTAAATATTTAAACATATGATTTTACCTTTTATTTTTAAGCTTAAGAATAATGTTATGAACAATAATAAACTATTATTAAATATCGAATAAATTAAATTTTAAACTGTTTATTTCGCATGAAAGCTAATTAATTTGAACGTTTTGCAAAATATGAATACATATGTATGTGATAATATAATTTAAGAATTTTATTTTTATTCAAGTTGAAATTAAATTAAATATAATGAACTTTTTTTTAATAATAAAAAAAGTAGCTCTTTTTTACTCCTTATTTACAATTATTTTCCTGGAAACAGAATTTTGGATTCATCCAACCCAGAATCCCAAATTTTAAATTTTTGAAAAATTTGTATAACTCCTTCCAACTCACACTGTTAAAGGATCTGAAAAGTGGAGGACATAGTGGGATACCTTATCTATCATCTCCAAAAAGTTTTGTCCGCCCACGTTGCCTTGTTTCCCTGGAATCTGGATTCATCCCACTCAGAATCCCAAATTTTAAATTTTTGAAAAATTTGTATAACTCCTTCCAACTCACACTGTTAAAGGATCTGAAAAGTGGAGGACATAGTGGGATACCTTATCTATCATCTCCAAAAAGTTTTGTCCGCCCACGTTGCCTTGTTTCCCTGGAATCTGGATTCATCCCACTCAGAATCCCAAATTTTAAATTTTTGAAAAATTTGTATAACTCCTTCCAACTCACACTGTTAAAGGATCTGAAAAGTGGAGGACATAGTGGGATACCTTATCTATCATCTCCAAAAAGTTTTGTCCGCCCACGTTGCCTTGTTTCCCTGGAATCTGGATTCATCCCACTCAGAATCCCAAATTTTAAATTTTTGAAAAATTTGTATAACTCCTTCCAACTCACACTGTTAAAGGATCTGAAAAGTGGAGGACATAGTGGGATACCTTATCTATCATCTCCAAAAAGCTTTGTCCGCCCACGTTGCCTTGTTTCCCTGGAATCTGGATTCATCCCACTCAGAATCCCAAATTTTAAATTTTTGAAAAATTTGTATAACTCCTTCCAACTCACACTGTTAAAGGATCTGAAAAGTGGAGGACATAGTGGGATACCTTATCTATCATCTCCAAAAAGTTTTGTCCGCCCACGTTGCCTTGTTTCCCTGGAATCTGGATTCATCCCACTCAGAATCCCAAATTTTAAATTTTTGAAAAATTTGTATAACTCCTTCCAACTCACACTGTTAAAGGATCTGAAAAGTGGAGGACATAGTGGGATACCTTATCTATCATCTCCAAAAAGTTTTGTCCGCCCACGTTGCCTTGTTTCCCTGGAATCTGGATTCATCCCACTCAGAATCCCAAATTTTAAATTTTTGAAAAATTTGTATAACTCCTTCCAACTCACACTGTTAAAGGATCTGAAAAGTGGAGGACATAGTGGGATACCTTATCTATCATCTCCAAAAAGTTTTGTCCGCCCACGTTGCCTTGTTTCCCTGGAATCTGGATTCATCCCACTCAGAATCCCAAATTTTAAATTTTTGAAAAATTTGTATAACTCCTTCCAACTCACACTGTTAAAGGATCTGAGAAGTGGAGGACATAGTGGGATACCTTATCTATCATCTCCAAAAAGTTTTGTCCGCCCACGTTGCCTTGTTTCCCTGGAATCTGGATTCATCCCACTCAGAATCCCAAATTTTAAATTTTTGAAAAATTTGTATAACTCCTTCCAACTCACACTGTTAAAGGATCTGATAAGTGGAGGACATAGTGGGATACCTTATCTATCATCTCCAAAAAGTTTTGTCCGCCCACGTTGCCTTGTTTCCCTGGAATCTGGATTCATCCCACTCAGAATCCCAAATTTTAAATTTTTGAAAAATTTGTATAACTCCTTCCAACTCACACTGTTAAAGGATCTGAAAAGTGGAGGACATAGTGGGATACCTTATCTATCATCTCCAAAAAGTTTTGTCCGCCCACGTTGCCTTGTTTCCCTGGAATCTGGATTCATCCCACTCAGAATCCCAAATTTTAAATTTTTGAAAAATTTGTATAACTCCTTCCAACTCACACTGTTAAAGGATCTGAAAAGTGGAGGACATAGTGGGATACCTTATCTATCATCTCCAAAAAGTTTTGTCCGCCCACGTTGCCTTGTTTCCCTGGAATCTGGATTCATCCCACTCAGAATCCCAAATTTTAAATTTTTGAAAAATTTGTATAACTCCTTCCAACTCACACTGTTAAAGGATCTGAAAAGTGGAGGACATAGTGGGATACCTTATCTATCATCTCCAAAAAGTTTTGTCCGCCCACGTTGCCTTGTTTCCCTGGAATCTGGATTCATCCCACTCAGAATCCCAAATTTTAAATTTTTGAAAAATTTGTATAACTCCTTCCAACTCACACTGTTAAAGGATCTGAAAAGTGGAGGACATAGTGGGATACCTTATCTATCATCTCCAAAAAGTTTTGTCCGCCCACGTTGCCTTGTTTCCCTGGAATCTGGATTCATCCCACTCAGAATCCCAAATTTTAAATTTTTGAAAAATTTGTATAACTCCTTCCAACTCACACTGTTAAAGGATCTGAAAAGTGGAGGACATAGTGGGATACCTTATCTATCATCTCCAAAAAGTTTTGTCCGCCCACGTTGCCTTGTTTCCCTGGAATCTGGATTCATCCCACTCAGAATCCCAAATTTTGAATGATCGTGAAATTCATGTTTTAAAGCCAATTCTGAGAAAGTTGCCTGAATTTAAGATATGTGAGTGTATTTCGTAATGGTAACGGTTTTCTGGACCCATTTGGTCCAAAAATGTGTTCCTAATTCCATTTTTATTGAATATATCAGTTTTTCCATGCTTAACAGAGCTATTTTAACGAGTTAACAGACCTCTGTTAACTAACGTGGTTTGCGTCTGGGGTTATAAATTTTAAAATTTATCTTCACACACATGTAAGTGAAAGTGGTGTGATACCACCTCTAGGCTTTTACTTCAGGTTAATTAGGGAGTGGATTCGAGATAGAACCAATAATGCATGGAATCGTAGAACGGACTGCAGATTATCAAGGGTCCTATGGCCTAAACTTGATATAGCAGATACAAATCTACTTTTAGGCATGAAAAGGGAAAACCTAAAGACAGGTTCTGACAGGTGATTGTCCCATAGGGGAAATGACAGGGAATTGGGATAGAGGTTCCTCCGGTCTTTGCAGGATGTGCGAAGATAATGAGCTAGAGATGGTGGAACATATTATATGTCACTGTCCATGTCTACAACTAAGTAGGCAGAAATGGTTAGGCAGTTGATTCGTTGACGAATTGGATAGTATATCGAGGATAGATCTCGTTAGATTAATAGGATTCGTCATGGGAATAGGCTGGCTAAGAGGGGTAGCACTTTCCCTTTCCAGGTTTTTTATATTCTTTTCTATACTTTTCTTAGTCTCAGCTTTTTTCTATTATTTTCCTTTCCTGGTCTTTTCTACAATTTCCTCTTTAAATTCTCTCTATATACTCTACGAAGGGACTCACAATGGACCTCTAGGTCTCCGAGTGGATGCACAGGCACTCTTCTGAGTACTGTGCAACCCTTCTCTACTTACCTACCTACCTAAGCACTCATTTCAATCACGAATTGTTTCTCTAAAGTGAACGCTTGCACACTTATGACACGCCAATGTCAAAATCATGCATGTTTCAGCTAAAAATGAACCAACGCATTATCACGTGAACTCATGCAGTTACTACTACGTACTTTTTTAATTCGCCCAACAAAAAATACTCTCTTCACACGTATAAATTAGTTCTGAAGAAAATTCTACTAAAACATAGAAAGAGTTCGGTCTTTTTGACAGCTGAGTTACGTTTTTAGAGCAAGTTGGACGTCTATTTTTTTTCTATGGATTTATATAAGTAGCAGGGCTGCCAGATAAAATTTATTAAAAATCGTCAATTTCCCGATAAAAATATAAAAATCTTATATAAATCCATAGGTTTACAAAATCGTCAAAAAATCTGACATATAAAATCATAAGTTTTTATTTATATTTATGTTCTCGGATGGATATATTGTAATTTTTCTGACCATCATAGCCCAAGTTTTTGTGTTATTTAGAGCAATTCACGTTTCAAGATATATTTGGAAATAATTTTTAATTACTTGAAACACTAGTATCTTGTCGGTTGGTTATTTGCTGGTATATTACGGATAATTTCTAAATGATGCTATTTAGAAATATCACCCACAATTTGTACCAATTTATATAGAAGAACTAACTAAAAATGTACGATGGTAAAGATTGTCAGTACTTAATTTATTTGGCTATATCTGGTTATCAGTCATTGTAGTATATGGGTTATACCTTCCGAAATTTAAATTGGTGCACTTTTGATGCTAAAGATGTTGAGATATATTTTGGCTATAACTAAACCGTTTGAAGACATTTTATGTTCCAAATAATTCAGGGTTTAGTAGATCTCCGATACTTAAAAATATTGAACAAACATTTTGAATTTAACTGCGGCACATACATTAGTGTGTGTCCAAATTAAAAAGTGGATGAAACACTAATTTTTAATTGGGTCAAAAGTATAGATAATCATCTTTAATTGAGTATCATTTTTGCAAAAAATAGTCATTTTATAACATTTCCAAAATGACAAAAAGCCCTTAAAGGTTAAAGGCTTCATTTTGTCAATCGAAAAAAAATTTATGACGATTACTGGGAAAATTTTTTAAATTTGAATTTTTTCCATACAAATCTTTTTTCGTTTGAAAACGTTTCATTTTAAATTGGCCTTTAATTTAATTCATAATTGAAAAATAAAAGAAGCCTTTCGAAGTTTGGTTCAAACCTTTTTACTCTGTATTGAAAATTAATAAAGAGGATTATTTTAAAAAAATATAAAAAAGTATTATATGAATTTAGTTTTATATGTCATTTTGTAAAACAAAACGAATATATTATATTGTTGTGAATTGTCGAAACGAATTTTCGTTTCGTTTGGCAAAATGAACCCATAAAACTAAATTTACATAATAAATTAATTTAAATTCTAAAGTTTATATATTGTGAAAATTCTAATATATCGTTAAATTTAAGAGAAAAAGCATAAAATCGTCACATTGCTATTTCTGAAATAAAAAATATTGTTACGTTTTTACCTTTCAAAAACTGTGGTTTATTTCCTTTTAAATAAACCGGTACTCTGATTGCAAATAAAAGCACTATGTGTCCTAATGCACACACACACTTAAATTGCACACTTTTTTAGCACACTTTAACAATGAACAAGAATATACAGCCAAGGCAGTTAATTTGACTTTACGTAACGATGATTCCAATTAGACTCACTGATTGGTGTTCTCAAGGCCAATTTATATACGGTGCATTACCTTCTAGATGCTTCTCGAAAGCTCTATTTCTAAATGTTCTTAACGATTTCTAGAGCTTTCGATGTTAATGTTAGCAGCTTCAACATTTAGTGTTGCCATATTTACAAACAATGGTGAAAGCTTTTCATTCAATGTTGTATGTTTACAGCTATGTTAATAATTTCTACAGATGTGTTAACCGCTGTTAAAATAAACAGAAAGGTCAAGAAGTACTGAGAAAGGTAGAAAAGCATTAATTAACTTTAAACCAGCCTTTAAAACCGTTATATTTGAATTAAAGAACAATTTCGTATCACTGCCTCCGCTTAAGCCTGTTCGTCCCGAATAGGCACAGATTCACTTCTCCTATAGGCAGCTAGTCGTTCTAGATGTACAACCTTCATTTTAAATCTCGGCCTCTTTTCTCTCTGTATTCTGTAGACCACCGTTTAATTTATTAATCACCAATGGTTTGTAGTTTGGGAGACAGTCCTTTCTTACATTGTGGGTTATACAGCAGTACAAGCTGGCCTTCGTTAAATCCTTCAGAATTCGCTGCTCGATCGTACCTGGCTTTCATTTTTATTCGCCTGCGTTAGAATTCATGAAGTTCGTTTAGGCCATCTTGCTCTTGGGAAGTTTTTTCGTTATTTGCTGATGAGGGCTTAATACCGAATTATAAATCAACTTGAGTTCTGTCTCGAAGACAATTTTGCAGGTGTTCGAGAGGTTGAGTCATGAACAGCTGATCTGTATGCCAATAGAAATTTCGGTATGTGTTCATAACAGTCCTTCTGATGTGCACTGACCACTTTTCTTAAATATTACTCCAGACTGCGATTGTATCTTTCGACCATGCCATCACACATTTCCTTGAATACGGCAGATTCAAAATTTCTACCCTGATCAGAATGCAACTTCAGTGGAACACCATAGCGGCACACACAGTTGTTCACAAATACGCTTATAACAGTTTTAGCTTACTGATCGGGTATGTCATATACCTTTGGCCATTTGCTGAAATAATCCATAACCCCTAGAACGTAACGGTTTCCGGCATCACTGACAGGGAAAGGGACTGCTACATCCATTGCAATCCGCTCGAATGGCGCACCTGAGTTATACTGCTAAAGTTCGCTGCTATGCATTGTGGACAATTGGCTACCCAATCGGCTACTGCTTGCTGACAACCCACCCAATAAATCGTTGTTTTAACTTTTCTAAGGTTTTTGTCACACCAAAATGACCACCACTGGGACCGTCATGGAACTCTTTCATTACTTCGTTTATTTTTGAGGATGGTATTACTATTAGATTTGTCACTGTTTTACCGTCAGCACTTCCCCATATGCGGTATAAGCAGCCATTTAACAACTGTAGACTATTCCATGAGGCCCAATATGATTTCCGGCGGATATTTCATTGCGGTCTGGCCTTCTACCTTCTTCTTTTGCCGATATTATTTTCGCAAGTATGGGGTCATTTCTTTGCGCTACAGACCAATCTTCACTGGACTCTATATGCATTAGTCGAACATCGATGACACATTCCTTTTCCACGTCTTTGGTACAATGCTTACATTCCACGTTACAGGCCGTCTTGACAGCGCGTCCGCATTGCCGTGTTTCAAATCCTTCCTTTAGCTCGATGCTAAAGCCATAGCTCTGAAGTTGCTCTATCCAACGAGCCAGCTGTCCTTCAGGTTGTTTAAATTGTAGCAACCACCTGAGGGCAGAATGATCGGTTCTCAGTTGGAAGTGTTGACTATGTACATACTTGTGGTAATGCTTCACACATCTGATACTGCCAAAAGTTCCGTATCCGCTCGCATCGCTATCTGTCTGAAATCTCTACCTGCCGATAACAACTTTGCAAGTCCAAAGTAGAGAACCATTGTTTTCCAGCTAGTGTGTTCAGGGTGTCGTAAATCTTGGTAGCGGGTAGCTGTCTTTCTTGGTGACGTCTTTATTCTTAACTAAAACAACAGGCGAGCTCCAAGGACTTGAAGATGATTCGATTATACCGTTCCGCTCCATTTCGTTGACCAACTTCTTCACTTCACTTCGTTTTGCTAGAGGAACACTTCTGAACTCCTGCTTTATTGGCCTCGCTTCGCCAGTATTTATTTGATGCTTTTTAAAATTGCCGTTCTACCATGGCTATGACTTTTTAAGGCGAAGACGGAGGTATGTTTCTTCAGAATCTGTTTGGCCTTATTTCTATCTGGCGACGCTAATCTTTCTAACCATTTTCCCACATATTCCGCTAATAGCTCATGTTCTTTGGTGGATTTATTGGCAGGTTCAGGATTTTTCTCGCAATTGTTTACTACCTCTGCTGAAGTGCACTGATCTATTTCGGAATTTGGCTTAACGGCTTTTTCATAGCTAGACAGGTTAAACACTCTTACAGGAACTATTTTGTTGTCGCAGGGTTTAACGAGGGCTTTTGCTGTTGCAAGATCACTTGTTATTTCTGCTGGTTCTATCACCCACATACAACCACAATCTCCCTCCATACGAGCCCATAAAAAAATTTCTGACTGAGGTGGTAGTTTCTGATGCTCGACGGTAACTAGCTTTCTTACTTGAATCCTATTTTCATATCCGACGTCAAGGGACATCTCCACATTTCGCCAAATCATAATTTTTTGTCCCATATCCAAAGTAATGCCGTGACTAATCATGAAATCAGCACCAATGATAACTTCATCCACAATGTCGGCAACAATAAATACATGATTGACGCTAAAGTTGTCAACGGTGTCTATAGTAAAAACATGCTTCTGTACCCAGAAACAGAACACTAATACTATGGGGCTCTTGCCCCAGTTGTGTATATATATTTGCACTTGTTTTTAATTTAATTACACTGTGCTCGAAAATGAGACTAATTTTTTTTAACAATGTGTTAAACTAAATCGACGACGCTGCATTTAGTGGTGTTATCCATTTTTAAAAGAAATCGTTTTTGAGATATTTCATTTTGAAAGGCTAAAAGCGAGTTTATTAAAATTTTTAGTTTAAATTTAATAAACATATATTCACAAATAACTTTTAAATCAAGATTTCATTTTAAATCATTTTTTCACAAAAATTTTGTTTCTAAAATGTATTTTAAATTTAAAATTGGTTTGTGAAAACGCCTAATACACAAGACTTCAAACTAGCAAAAAATATTACTATAAATCTGTAAACAAGCTAACTAGTGTAACCAATGAGAAACTTTTCAAACAAAAATATAAAAACATTTAAAATCGGGCTAAAATCGATTTATTGTTTAATATACATAAATTATAAATTTTCAATTTTAATTTGGCGATTTTTTGCGATTTCTGATTAACAATTTCGCGACAGAGGCTCATAAAGATCTGAAAACCCTGTTATGAGCTAGTGAAAATTTGTTCACCTCATTACACTCAAAAATTTACTTACAAACATACTTTTCTATCGTTTCACACAGGCCCAAACAAATGAAAAAATCGTTGCCACATTACAAGGAAAAATAATATTTAGGAAATTGTTATCAAAATTATTTAATTTGTTAAAAAAAATATGTCTTATATAATATTCCTTTCACTAATATATTAAATTACAGCAAATATATCATAAAAGGGTTATTTAAAATATTTTTAATAAGATTTTGACCTTTGTGTTACCTTAAACAAAACTATTTAACATGTTACAGTAGCAGTATTATTTAAATTTTTGTTATTATTTAAATTTGGGAATATAGAGCGATGAATGTATCACTAAAATAATGACTACTAAATCACTCAAACATCGTATAATGGATGATAATCCGTGCATATATGGACCACCAAATTTTAGCAGTCCTTATATCCGCAAGAGCAGGACAGTGACAAAGAAAATGTTGTACCGTCTCTTCATCCTCCTCGTTAAAGTAACTTCTACAATAGTCGTTAAAAAAGAGTCCTAGTCTCCTAGTGTGTGCACTAGCAACCAAGTGCCCCATAATAATGGCTACAAGTGTTCGTATTTGTCTGTGAATTCAACACACTTATGAGAGATTTAAACAAAACAAAAACTTACAAAAATTATCCTTCCAAATAACATTCGTAGAACATTTTTTCAAGCACACATAATATTTAATAATTTTTTTACACTACTATCACATTTTAGATTCTGAAAAGTATTTATCATTTTTGTTTGTTGAATTTTAAGCTAACCGAAAAAAGTTGAAATTTTTGGTATTAAATATGTAGTAGATTTTAAAATAATTTATATTTTTGTTGATATTTAGCAATAAAACTATAATAATTAGATCATTGTAAATATAGTATACATTAAAAAAATTTAATATTTGTTGAAAAATATTTTTTAGCCCAAACTAAAAAATTCGTTAATTTAGCACTTTTAAAAATTTGTTAAAATTTAAAATTATTTTTTCAATTTTTACTTCTATTTGATCATTTTTGTGCTCCATATAATTGTGAAAAGATCCAGAGATCATAACAATTCGTAAGGAAACGTTATTATTAAACAAAATGTCAACATTAAAATTGTTTGAGTGGAAAAGTATTAAAAGAAGTAAACAATTTTGGATCGAGGTTCCATAACCCGCATTTTAATTTACTCAGTTTGCTATTAATATTGTGAGATGCACCTTCTAAATATTTAATTAATTTCAAAAAAGTTGCTTATATGTTTTTTTTTACTTTTCAAAATAAATTTAGTACCAAATGAAAGAGTTTCTTTACTAGTTCCTTATACTATGGAACACAACTAGAAGGTTATGTGAGAGGAGCGTAAAGCTAAATTTTCAATAAAGTTACTAATTTTTTTTCAAAACACAGAAACAAAATATATGTGATTACATGTATATACAATATATATATATATATATATATATATATATATATATATATATATATATATATATATATATATATATATATATATATATATATATAATAATAATAATAATAATAATAATAATAATAAATATATAAATATATATAATAAATATGATAATAATAATAATAATAATAATAAAATAATAATAATAATAATAATAATAATAATTAATAATAATAAACTTTTATTTCTGATTTATTTTTTTTCTCAGAAATAAAAATTATTTCTAATTTTTTTTTTATAAATTTCAAATAACAATGATTGATTTTTTTTAATAAAACTCAAGTTGAGATTTTTATTTTCTCTCACAAAAGAATAAAAATCTGATTTATTTTTTTTAATAAGAAATAAAAATCATAAAATAATTTTTAACTTTTTGTGGCATAAAATGAAGGTCTTTTGCATTTATCAACATTATTGTATAAATATACAACGTTTATGTGTTATATGTATATCAGATCCACACTTATTTTTTAACAAAGAATAAAAAGTCTAAACTTTGAAATGAAAAGTGGTGACTTTCTGAGCTACTTCAATTTAGTATTGCGAAACGCATAAAAGATCCATTTGCCTATGTTCTCATAGAAAACTGTTTTTTCTGCTACAAGTAACATAAAGTGGCAGCGAGAGAATTCGGAAAATTTCAGTCAGAAAGAGATTTTCAAGGAATATCTAAAGATTTATTGTAACTAAGTATAATAAGTCTAAAATTATAGTTTAAAAGGTAATATAGGTAAAAGAAAAGATACGAAGGACAGGCAGTTAATGTAAAAAAATATTTTGTAGTTGCAAATTCGAATTTTTATTAGAATTTTTATCTCATAATTAAATCTTTCGCTTCAAATTAAATATCATTTATACACAAATATTTTAAAATATTCATTAGATTTATCTAAATACTAGGGAATGTCTGATCACGAGGGACTAAATGCAATGTTTGACACCGTTCCGAAAAGGGCTCGTGAGAGTACAGATGTACAAGATTAATGTCGGCACCTGCCATGACGGCCTAATCCCACGGTGGTCTTACCACCGGCTGAGGTACAATGTGCCAACCAACGCCCCCATGTACCTGTCAGGAACACATAGGTGGCAATTTGAGAGACTCATTGTCTGGATAAGTCCACTCCCCCTTGCTTAGGAGTTGGAGCTATCTAACCTCCTGCCGCACTATTGGCGACTTGTGTTGCTATGCAACACCACATCGGGACTATAAACCCCTTCCTGCGATTTAGGTTTAAACCAACAACCACCACGTGAACTCCCCGAAGGGCCTCTCCAACAGCCAGTCCAGTGCGACAACATCGACAAATCAGTGTTGCCGCACCAGGGGCTGCTGGCTCCCGTGGTACCAGATTGTGTTAAGTCTCCGGTCAAGCCCCGAAGGTCCTTTTCTCCCATTATAGACCCCAGACAAGTCCAGGCAATGGTGCACCTATATATACCTGCCAAACTGTTACGCTCTCTAGGACCGAAGCTATCGTAGAGTGTAACATGATTTCTCTACCACGTATGAGCTATACGTCAAGGACAAATTAATCCAAGAAGACAAGCCGCCGTGGCGGCTCGTGAGAGTACAGGAAGAATAATGACAATAATAGCAGCCGACCAAATAAACCACATCTTCGGAACGGTCGGTTGAAACTGGGACGCTGTCTATCATCGCCAAACAGGGGGCTGATCGTAAACCATCCGACACCTCTGGTGAATCATTCACTAAAGGAGTCAGGCCTGGAGATGACAACCCTCCACAAGCAAGAAAGGTGCGGCAAACAACACTCCCAGCTCTCTTAAAGGTCTTCAAAAGAAGGAAGTCAAGAGAGTTAAATCTGGTGACGACAAGCCTTCTACCTCGAAAAAGGCGAAGGAGTCGGCATATCTTCAGGCGACTGTCATAGACCGTGCTGAACCAGATGGGAGGGTTAGCACGGATCTATGGAGGTCGATTGAAGATAGGCTCATCGATGAGATCATCTTAATGAAGGGAAGACCTCGGAAGTGACTTCAGGTTTGCTATAGACCAGGAGTCTCTCAGGAAATTGGAGTCTCTAGGGGAATTGCTAATTTCGGTATGGACACTATCAGGTTCCGGTATCCGAAATCTGACAGTACCAACAAGGCTGCAAGAGGTGCAAATTAACTTGCATCACTGTGAAGCAGCCTCAATCGAATTAGCAATGAACCTTATTGACTCCATAGTGGATGTGGCCTTAATCCAAGAGCCCTAGATCAACAACACCAGTGTATGTGGATTAAGTGTCAAAGGGTATACACTTTTTTTTTATTTTGAATAATATTTCATAACCTAGCCTTTTGGTCATAATCGGTCACAAATTTCTATTTATCAGATAAATTTAAATTACAATTCATAAATAAAAATTTAAATATATAATAACATAAAATAAAAGTTAAAAAAATACATTTGAAAAGTTATTGCTAATTAATAAAAACAGTTAAATTGCACAAGTCAATCCAACAAAGCCCTATCAACCAAAAATAATAAAAACAAATGTAAGAAAGTGAAGTCAATCACCACCATCCACTGAGGATAATGTAAGAACGTGAATACTGGCTAGGAATGAGTTGAAACGGTCGTCAAAAGAGAGGATAGAGACGGGAGGAAACTCGCACTCGCCTCCGTCTATATGTCTATATGTGGAGTACGCAAAGAAAAGAGGTACTCTGTTGCGGTGCTAACGCACATCACTGCCAGTGGGGCAACGCTGATATTAATGAGAGAGGTGAGTCAGTTTTTAATTTTATAACTACTAATAATCTTTTTATCAGTAACAGGGGAAATATGCCCACTTTCAGAACTAAGGATAGAGAGGCAGTTATAGATATAACACTGACAAACTTTAGGAGCGATTATGTTACGAACTGGAGGGTAGATAGTGAATGTTCCTTTTCGGATCATAACAGGATATCCTTTAGTTTAAATTTCGCGAGGCCAAAGGGAGAACCATATAGAAAATTCAGGAGAACCGACTGGAACTCCTTTAGGGCCATTATGGATAGGGAACTAAACGCCGCTCCAGGATGGCAATTGTCATCAGAGGGAGTTGAGAGTTTAGTGGAGGATTGCGCAGGGAAAGTTAGGAACAATTATGAACTAACTTGTCCGGTAATATATCCGGGAAAGAGGTAACAGCCTAAATGGTGGACCAAGGAACTTAGAAACCAAAGATCAACCGTCAGGATGCTGTTCAACAGGGCGAAACTGACACAGTGGCAGACATTAAGGGACAAAGAGGGACTCATGGAGGAACTGCTGTGAGTCCATCGATTCTGTTAATGAGTTATCCAGATTCAGGCGAATTTTATCCAAGGATCCTAGTGCTCCTGGATATATTCAGCACGCTTATAACTCATGGACGGAGTCTTGCTCTGAGTCTCTGAGTTTGCTTATGGAAACTCATTTTCCAGGCTGTAAGAACTTGGAGGCAGATGCACAGGCAGGACGAATCTTTGAATTCTCAGAATGTGTACCTGATAGGAAAATTAGTGAAGTAGTCGGTGAAATAGTCTCGATGGATAAGGTAGCATGGACGGTGAACACCTTTGAACCTTACAAGTCACCTGGTCCAGACGGTGTTTTTCCATCCATGCTACAGAACATCAGCGACACGGCACCAACACTTCTTAGAGAGCTTTTTAGTGTATGTCTTATTAGGAGATATATTCCAAGGAGGTGGAGAGAGATTAAGGTAATTTTCATACCTAAAGCAGACAAGGCTAGCCACTCGAAACCTAAAGATTTCAGACTGATCAGCCTATCGTCTTTTCTTTTGAAGACATTAGAGAGATTGATCGATCTTTATCTGAGGATGACAATCGACAACCATATCATCAGTGGAACTCAGCATGCTTATCTAAAGAGTAAATCTATTGAGAGTTACTTTGAACGTGGCCTACAGTATGGGTTTAGGGTTCAACCCGGGGAAAACGGAGCTAGCTCTTTTTACCAGAAGGTACAAGATGGAGCAGTTTAGGAAGCAAAATATCTTGGAGTGTTTCTTGATAGTAAACTATCTTGGAGGAGGAACACTCAGGAAAGGCTTAAAAGAGGTCTCAACGCATACTACACATGCAGGAACTCCATAGGTAAGAATTGGGGCCTCAAACCGATGGTAGTAAATTGGATTTACACCTCGGTGTTGAGACCAATTCTGACGTATGGATGTCTAGTCTGGTGGGAGGCAATGAGAATAGGAAGTCGTAGGAATCTTTTATCTAAGGCTCAGAGATGTGCTTCGATTGGCATCACAGGTGCCATAAGAAGCACACCTCATGCGGCACTTGACGTCATTCTGCATCTCCTACCCATTGAGGAGTTCGTGAAGGGAATGGCTGCAAGGAGCCTGCTTAGACATATTGAACTAGGACTTACAGGATCAATCGGAATAGGACATTCCAAACTTCTAAACGAGATCAACCTCGGTGGACATGCCCTGGCTCCCTCTGGATCCACGGACTATATGTGCACGGAGGTTGATTTCGGGGAAAATCCTATACTTATTATCCCGAGTACGGAACAATGGTCAGGTAGGGAGAAACTATTCAGTGGAGTATCGGTATTTACTGATGGATCCAAAATGGATACAGGCACTGGTGCAGGTGTGTATCTGGTTGAGGAGAACATCAGGGAAACTTTTACTCTCGGATTATTGCAGTGTGTTCCAGGCGAAAATTCTGGGTATTCTTAGGGAGAATACAGAGGTAACTCTTTATGTAGATAGTTAGACGGCGCAAAAGGCCCTGAAAGGACAATTTGTCAAGTCTAGGTTAGTTAGCGACTGTAAGAAGGCTCTGAGGAGATTGATGAGAAAATATATTAGACTCTGCTAGGTACCGGGTCATTGCGAGATAACTGGCAATGAGGTTGCCGATAAATAGCCTAGGAACGGCTTAGCTTTGTATAGAACTGTAAGTGAAAGTAGGGTGAGACCACCTCTAGGCTTTTACTTCAGGTTAATTAGGGAGTGGATTCGAGATAGAACCAATTATGCCTGGAATCGTAGAACGGACTGCAGATTATCAAGGGTCCTATGACCTAAACTTGATATAGCAGATACAAATCTACTATTAGGCATGAAAAGGGGAAACCTGAAGACTATTATAGTTATTCTGACAGGTCATTGTCCCATAGGGGGAATGACAGGGAATTGGGATATATGTTCCTCCGGTCTTTGCAGGATGTGCGAAGACATTGAGGAGCTAGAGACGGTAGAGCATATTATATGTCACTGTCCATGTCTACAACTAAGTAGGCAGAAATGGTTAGGCAGTCGATTCGTGGACGAATTGGACAGTATATCGAGGATCGATCTCGATAGATTGATAGGATTCGTCATGGAACGATATAGGACGGTAGCACTTTTCCTTTCCAGGTCTTTTTTATTATTTTCTGAACTTTTCTTGGTCTCAACTTCTTTACCTTCTTTACCCACCTATCTAAATACATTGCATGTCAAATCTTATCAAGATATCACAGAAACCTTGTAATGGTCGAAGTTGATTAATAAACCTAGCCTACATATTAATAAAATAACCATTTCCTACACATGTTTAAACAAATTTAAATACATAATATACACTGCCTGCCACTTGAATAAGGAATCACATTTTTTAACTTTAAGTATATATCCTAAAGTTCAGAAAAAAATATTTTTTTGCGCAACCAAATCTCAAAGTGTTGGCTTTAGTTTCCTGAAGAAATAAAAAACATGGATATTTTGTTATACTAAAATTATGCATCTACTTAAAGACATGTATTTCTGTGGTACTTTTTTGTGTGTCACTTGAATAATATTTTAAAACTAAGCAAACTGTAATTTATTTTTAAATTTTAGGTTATAAAAATGAAAGTTATTATCTTCTAGCATTTAATTACTGATGAGTACTGTCATCATTTTCAGAAATAACCTCAAAAATGCGATTTGACATCGACTTGTATAATGACTCTAAGTAATTTAGCGAAATTGAACTTCATGCTTCCGTTATTGCATCCTTTAAGGATTCTATCATCTCAAATTGTTTTCCTCCTTCATAAACTTTACTTGCAAGCCAACCCCAGATATTTTCCATTGGATTCAGGTCTGGTGAATATGAGGGCCAATCCAAAAGATGAATACCATGTTGATTAATCCATTGTTTTACTGCTCTGGCGGTATGAATCGGAGCGTTGTCGTGTTGGTACGTCCAAGGTATGGGTCCAAAGAAATCATTAAATTTTGTAAATGCTTCCTCCAGAATGTTTTTGTAAGTCGTTGCAGTCATTTTTTTGGATACAAAAAATAATTCTATGGTACCATAATACGAAATGGCACCCCATACCATTATTCCGCCCTCTCGGCTGTGTCTGCGGCTCAAAAATAATTCCTCCTTATTTAGGTCGTGGAAGTAATAGTTATACCCATCGGTACTATCAATATTAAACTTTTTTTTCATCGGAAAATATAACTTTAAACCATTTGTCGGGCCATGTCATTGTATTTTTGGCAAACTGTAGACGTTGTGATTTGCGTTTTTCATTAAGTGATGGTTTTTTTGCAGTTTTCGTCGGACTATGTATGGGCACGACTTTAAAATACGGTGCACTGTTCTTAGACTGGCACTGACTCCACTTTTTCACGTATTTTTGATACCGACATGGCAGAATTTGATGCAATTCTAAGAATTTTTCGACTTTTTTTTTGGAGTTGTTGCCATTTTCTTCCGCCCTTTCATGTTTTTTCCATATCTTTCCACGTTATTTAAATAATTTTGGCTATTTGGACCGGAATCTGACCCTGAGATTTCAAAATCAGAATTTTTTCTTCTTCAGAGTTATTAAGAGCCTTACCACGTCCCATTTTGAATAAAAACTATTTAAAAACTATCAAATTAAAAATTCTCTAGCCGTTTATATATTACATTATTATAAATAAATAAATAAATAAAGAATATTTTCCACCAGAACATCCAAGTCGCTTGTTAACAATGTAATAAAAAATATTCGTAGAAACCAGAGACCATAAATGTTATAAAATTAAAATTAAAAATAAAAAATAAATAAATCAATATTTTAATATTAAATATTTAAAAAAATAAATAAATCAATATTTATTATTGTTTGAAAAATAAAAATTTGTTTTGATTTTTATTTTATCACACAAAACTAAAAATTACTTTGATTATCAAAAATAAAGATCAAACAATGAGTTTCATATTTTCAAATGAAAAGAAAAAAATTTAAGATTTTTATTTTTGTTTTTAAACAGTATACACTGCCTGCAACTTGAATAAGGAATCACATTTTTTTAACTTCAAGTTCAAAGTGTTGGCTTTAGTTTCCTGAAGAAATAAAAAATATACATATTTTGTTACACCAAAATTATGCATTTATTTAAAGACATGTATTTCTGTGGTACTATTTCGTGTGTCCCTTGAATAAGGAATTCTTTTAATATTAATCAGGAAGGCTATGATTTGAATTTCTTTCAATATAAACGGCTAGAGAACTTTTAATTTGATTATATATATATTATATATATAAATTTTATATATATATATATATATATATAGTAAAATAGGGCAAAACGAGTAAAAGCTCCCAATACCCACGTCTTCTTAATTAGTTATCCGATTATAGTTTCAAGTCTTGAAGGAACTAAAGGCTATTAATTTCAACATTTTGTGCGTAAAATAAAGCAAAAAGGGCACGCCCACCCATTCCCACACACTTACAATACATTCAGGTTAGGTTAGGTTAAAAAGGGGCGGCGTATTCACGCCTCCATCCAGAAAACATCCGGTCCATTGTGATCCCTTTATAAATACCAGATAAAGTTAATAAAACGAAGAAAGAGAAGATCCCTAGTAGAATAAGGCATAAGGGTAGAAAGAAAGGAAGAGAAATATAAGAAAAGAAAGGTGTGGAACCCAATACCAATTAATCAACCCCGAATACCTCTACCACTTTAACCCCATTACGAATCCTATAAGGTTGTCGAGTTCACTACCCGCAACCTCCTCAAGTTCGTGTAGAATATGGCTTCCAAATCCGTGTGGAGTCTTTACCTGTTTACTTCCATCGGACGCGTCCCCAGGTGGCGGATAGGGGGGATTGGGCGAGAGACACTGGATGCACTAATGTACGGTGCTGGAGCCCTCATCCCTTGCCGACATTAATGCATCCTTTGTATCACACCCAGTCCTGAAAACGGAAGGCTTGCTGGACTGGATGCGATGCATTGATGTATTCTATTTGGTGTTTTCGCCGAAATGAATACATCTCTGGCACTGGGTAAGGTCTTGGTGCAATACGTTTTCCATGGACCAAATAAATGGGTATTATGCACTTTTAAGATCAAGGTGGTTGGTAGCAGTGCCGAGGATCTGAATGATTAGTTAGTGCTAAAAGAAACTAATAGTGAACAGCTCCCCTCTGATGCTGATGGCAAGGGTCAGTTGTATTACAGCCTAGTCCGCGTACGCCGTCACTGCGCGAGATGGTCTATTTTTTTTACGAGCATACTCGTGGAACCAAATAGAAATATAAAAATGGAAACAAGTAGGTTAAGTGATGAACGGGACAAAGGGACAACGGACAAAGAAGACTACATTAGGGAAGTAGAAGGGGCGGACGCTGACATAAGAGTTAGGGATAGGGTCGAGGTAGGGGAAAACAAGGACGACGTCGGGAAAGGGGGAAAAATGAGGATGGGGACGATGACATGGACTTAATAAGACTGCATACGGACATCCTCATACAACACGGACAACTAATGACCCAACTAACGGAGGAGGATAGCCTGCTGGACTCGACGGAGGACCCTGTAGGATTTGGAGCGACGGAGGGACTGGAGGACCTGTCTCTTTTATCCGATGAAGAGCAAGAGACAACAGTTGTCTCTGCTATTGATCGGGGCAAGGAAATCGGAACTGCAGTCACTGCGTCAACTCCGGGTAGGAAGCTGGTGAGCTCGACGGGGGCATCAGGTACGCCAAGGCCTACGGCCAAACCTATTGTTCGACAGGTAGCGGTAGAATATCTAATGGATTAGCAAGCCGCAACCGACAGTCGAACGAATTTTGAAAAGGCGAAAAACGGTGTTAGGGCCTCTATAGCTGCACTAAATAAGTTGGCTAGAAAGGACCCATCGCTGTTAGACAGGCGGGATAGGCATGTTCGCAGGAAACACCGAAAGAGCATCTACAGGTTTGAACGGACCTATGGCTCCATCGGTGACATCCTGGGATTGTCTTATCCCGATGGTTTTAAAGTGGAGGTAGAGGAAGGTCCGCAAATTGCTCGCAAGGGTAAAGAGTCCGTGTCTACCAACACTTTGGAACCAAAAGTCGACGCTGGTACACTTTATGGTGCTCACAAGCCATCCAGCAGTCCTGTAGGTTCTCTCAAGGGAAGTGACAGGTCAGCAAGGATTGGTAGTGAGAAAAAACCCACTGAGAAGAGAGTAGAGAGGGTAAACCAAGCTCTTGCGAGCCCCGCTAAAGGATCTCAAATGAGGTCAATTAGGGGAGCTCTGCCTGGAGATGAGATACCCTCTACCTCCAAGAAAGCAGGTCATATTCCGCATGACTCTTTTAAAGGTCTTCCTAAGGGGACCATAAAAAGAGTGAGGTCGGGGAATGACCAGCAGATTCCGTCTGCGAAGTAGGTTGGTAATGCACCAAGTGGCCCGCTTAAAAACTCTCATAAGGGAGTAGTGAAGCGGGTAGTAGCTGGTGACGTACAACGGAAATGTGGCGGCTGAATGAGGACAAACTTATGGACGAAATCTTCCAGGCAAGGCACTGGCCGGGTGAAATAGCCTTCATGGGTGCAGACTGGACAAGAGGCGTCAAGACTGTTGGTTGCGGTAACAAGGGTACTTTCGAATTCCTGAAAGCCGCGATTAACAGATGTGGCAACCTCTGTCCAGATGCGCAACTGGAGGTTATACCAGCGTCGGAATTGCCTCTGCGGCCAATAGTCACGGTATGGATTCCACCACCCATTAAGCCGGTGGAAGTCATACTGGGAATATTGGAAGGACAAAATAGGGGGATCAATACAAGTCAATGGAAACTTGTCTCTTCATTGACTTGTAAAGAGAACCAGGGAATAGATTTCCGATTCGCAGTGGATCGGGAATCTATTAGGAAATTGGACTCATTGGGGGGGGGGGGGGGGGGTTGTTACGTTCGGGCTTGGCTACATCAAATTTCGCTACGCGAAAAATGATAAAGCCAAAGAGGTTGCGGATGGTGCAGATAAATCTGCATCATTGTGAAGCGGCCTCGACCGAATTAATAACCTACCTCAGTGAGACCAATGTGGACGTGGCCCTAATCCAGGAGCCTTGGCTAAATAATAACCAGGTCTGTGGTTTAAGGGCCAAAGGATACAAATTGTTCAAGCCGTCCACTGAGGATAAGGTGAGGACTTGTATTCTGGTGAAGAATGATCTTCAAGTAATTCTTCTTAACTCTCAGTTATGGTGATCTAACGGTCGTTCAAGGAGAGGCATTGGGAGGCGGAAACTGGCCTTGGCCTCGGTGTACATGCTCTATGAGGAGCTGGAACCACCAGATGACAGGGTGTGGGCCTTAGCCGAGTACGCAAGACGGAATGGAGTACGTCTATTGCTCGGTTGCGATGCCAATGCACACCACAGTCAATGGGGTAGCAGGGATACCAATAAGAGAGGTGAGTCAACATTTGATTTTATTATTGCGAATGATCTTTTAATCTGTAATAGGGGTAATACTCCTACGTTCAGAACGAAGGACAGGGATTCAGTAATAGACATCACACTGACTAACTCAAAAGACCTAGTTGAAGACTGGAGGGTGGCCATGGGGTGTACTTTCTCTGACCATGGTAGGATAACCTTTAGTCTGAACTTCCTAGGTTCTGAGGGGAAACCTTTTAGGAATCCTAGGAGGACGGATTGGGACGCCTTCGGGCGGGATCTGGGGTCAAGATTGACTGGAACTCCGATGGAGGTCTTGTCGAGGGAAAATCTTGACGAGATGGTGGAGAAGGTAACAGGGTCCATCAACAGAAGCTATGAGCTTAACTGCCCGGTGAGCTATCCGGGTAAAAGGAAACAGCCGGTCTGGTGGTCGGAGGAGTTAAAGGCTCAACGGACCACAGTTGGCAGGCTGTACAACAAGGCTCATAGGTCTGGTAGGGACGAAGACTGGGGCACCTATAGAGTGTGTTTCAATAAGTACAAAAAAGACATTAGAAGAGCTAAAAGCGCCTCGTGGATTAGGTTTAGCGAGACCTGGGAGTATCCAGAGATCAGATGGTTCATGGACGGAGTCTAGTTCTGAGTCACTTAATGTACTTTTGGAAACCCATTTTCCGGGTTGCAGGGATCCATTGGTGGAGGGATCAGGTGAGGGAGAACTCTTCTTCACGGAGTCCACCAGTGGGATGATTGGAACAGTGGTAAGAGACCTAATAACGGTGGAGAAGGTCACATGGGCGGTGAATTCATTCGAGCCTTATAAGTCACCAGGCGCGGATGGTATATTTCCGGCCATGTTGCAGAATGCACCGTTGGTGGTCCGTATACTACTGGTTGAGATTTTTAAGGGGTGTCTAATACATGGACATATTCCAAGGGGGTGGAGAGAGGTAAGGGTTATATTCATACCGAAAGGTGGAAGGACCTGTCACTCGAAATCCAAGGATTATAGACCTATCAGCCTATCGTCTTTCCTCTTGAAGACTTTAGAGAGACTGATAGATCTATATTTAAGATCGTCTGGTAGCTCCAGCATCATGAGTAGTGCTCAACATGCTTACCTGAAGGGTAAATCTGTGGAGAGTGCGCTAAGTGATGTGGTGGGTTATATAGAACAAGGACTTCGGTATAAGGAGTACACCATGGCCGCGTTCTTGGATATTGAGGGAGCGATTAACAATATTAAGATTGACGCTATCAAGCAGGCGCTGGTGGATCTTAAGGTACATGACTTCTTGATCGAATGGATAATCCTCATGCTGAGCAGCAGGATTGTCAATTCAAGCTTGGGTGGAGTATGCTTAAGAAAACTAGTGACTAGGGGGACTCCGCAAGGGGGAGTGCTCTCACCCCTGCTGTGGCTAATAGCTGTCGATGTGATTTTGCGTCAATTCGACAGCAGAGGGCGGAAGATCGTGGCTTATGCTGATGATGTGGTCATACTGGTAAAGGGAAAATTTCTTCCTACAATCAGTGAGATCATGCAGTCAGCGCTGGGTGAGCTGTCCTCGTGGGCCGCTGATAAGGGGTTGGGAGTGAACCCGGAAAAGACAGAGTTGGTTCTGTTTACTAGGAGGTAAAAGGTAGAGAATTTCAGACTACCGGTACTATGTGGAACTGAACTGAGGCTTTCAGACTCAGCGAAATATCTGGGGGTGTTCATCGCACGTAGTACAAAATTCTGAAGTGCCGGTGTCCCATTACTGGTCATACACAATGACTCTTAGATTCCCACGACTCATGCCCAAAATATGCATCGAATCTGCTGGTTTAAGACTAGACCATAACGCTCTAGATACCCTGCAGTCCATTCTACTCCTCCAAGCATGATTCGTTCTTCCTAGAGTCCATTCCCTTATGGCCATGAAATATGACCCAACTGGAATCCTAACCGATACCTCCACTAAAGACCTGTCCAGCTCTGAGCCCTTACGAGCTAGCTCATCGGCTATTTCATTGCCGAGAATATCGCAATGACCAGAAACCCAACAGAGTCTTATTCTCCTACACTCAAGCACCAATCTGAACCTGCCATTAGTGCTGTCTGACTATCCACATAGATAGTCACCTCAGTGTCCCTCTCAACATTCTCCTCCAGTAATCCTAGGGCTTGTAAATACCTAGAATTTCTGCCTGGAAAACGTTGCAGCTATCAGGCAATCTAAAAGATCGTCTGATATCTGTTCCCATGAAGTAAACACGCGCCCCTGTGCCTACTTCCATCTTCGAGTTATCTGTGAAGATAGCGCACCCTCCATGGAGCTTTTCCAGTCCAGAGGTCCTACTAGGGATTTCAATAACGGGAGTAGTCTCGAAGTCAATTATAGTACCGACATAATCCGTTTGGGCGGCTGAGGATAATATTCGACTTCCAAACTTGACTTCATTAAGTATGCTAACATGCCCCGCTGTGAAGTTCCCTATTAATCCCAATTCCTTCAGTCTAAATAAGCTTCCCACAGCCATTCCTTTCACGAACTCCTCAATTGGAAGAAGGTGGAAAATGATGAGGTGTACTTCTCATGGAACCCGTAATGCCAATTGAAGCACACCTCTGAACTTTAGAAAGAAGGTTCCTATACAATACATACAATACATTCGTTATTTTTGAACTAAAAACCAAAATATTCACTTGAAATAAGTTACAGGACAAAACAACATTTGCCGGGTTAGCTTGTTACATATATAATTGTATAAAAACAAATATTCACTGCGTAACTTAAAATTATCACCAGCGAAGTCGACTATTCACCACCTGAACGAGGAAAAATTAAGCTTAGACATCGTCTTCGATGGAGTCGAAATTCCAACCGCGAACCATCCGAAGCTCCTGGGAGTTACATTCGATAGTATTTTTACCTCTTCAGCCCATGTAACTCAAGCGAATTAGAAACAAGGTACTCAAAGCACTAACCGCAGCTCTTGGTGTATTTACAATGAATCCTTCTTAGCTACACACAAAACGATTGGTCGGTCTGTGGACTCCTTCGTTGGATACCACTTAGTGCAAAAATAGAAACCGTAACATGCTGCCTACAAATTAATCCATGTACATAAGGAAACGAAGGTTCTACCGGTATCAGAAAAGAGACAAGGTTAATTACAACTTGTTTAATAACTCAAATAATTTTTATATTTATTCAGTTTGATTACAATTTCGAATCATAGTGCAGGATTGCAAACTGTCAGCAATAATGTAAAATTCATACTATAATTACAGTTCTCATACATATTAAATATCAATTTTGGTTAAATATTAAAAATGTATGTATTGCCACCAATGAATATATAACTTCCCACGACAATTGGATCTAGGCTCAGAAACCGAGTTCAATTCGGTCAAAGATTCTCAACTCAGCAACAACTATATCAACCCGAAATTTTTCCCCAAAGGAAATTTTGAAAACAGCAGAGCTATTACAACAACAACTAATACATATGGTTAAATTGTCTTTCTTATCTTCCGCTTATAGTTTTATAACAGTTTAACCAATGTCTTATTCTTTAAAGAACCAGAACCAAATCGCTAATATTATAATTTATTAACCTTAAAGAAATCTAAACGGTGGTAGTCATAAAAAATGTGGATCAGAAAATCGTGTAAAAGTATATACATACTTATATTGAAATTAAATGAACAAATGAAATTTTTAAATCTTTTTTACTATCCTTTCATACATTTCGGAAAAACTAACAAATGAAAAAAAAATAAAAAAATAAAAGAAAACTATAACGTTATTTATTTTTTCTCATATCTTAATGAAAACCCAAACAAGAATTTTAATTTATTTCAATCAATGGCCAAACGAAAAAGTCAAATAAAAGGTCAATGACAAGTGTGTGTGTGGAAGTAGTTTGTAATACAAAACATAATTGTTATATGTACACCGTTATACAAAATAAATTATAACATATTTATTTGATACCTAACATAATAAAAACAAATTATCAATTCTAATATTCCTGCAACAAACTCCCATTTATAAAATTACACATACCTGTTTGCCCCATTTCCAATCGGGACCTCTTATAACACGGGCACCTACACCCTCCATAGCAAAGCGTGATTGACGATTCATTACACCACCGCCGTTAGACTGAGGAGCTCCTGTCACTACTGCAGCAGCCGACGACGAGCTTCCACTACTACTACCACCGACAGCACCTGCTACGGCTGAACTAGAAGATGTTGCACCAGTACCCCCACCACCAGTAGCTGCGGCTACTAAGCCAGAATTTGTGCTTCCTGTAGTGGCATCTTTACCTGCAGCTGTTGCTGCACAAGCCATGGAATTTCACTTTTTTCTTTTTCTGTCTATGAACGCACACAATGCACAGAGCCACAGATCGTTACTTTTTTATGAAGGCTGTTTGGTTTTCTACGTTAAGTTGTCCGTGTGGTTGGGTGTGTGTGCGTGTGTATGAAAATGCAATTGCTTGGCACTTGGTAGTTTTTCAGTATTTTGGGAGTTTTTCTGGAAGATATTTTTACTTTTTTACAAAAATGTTCTTTTGTAGTCGAATATTGTTTATCAGTTTTCTGTTTCTGTGCGTTTTCTGCTATTTTTTTTTTTTTTTAATTTAATGTATTAAAAATTTAAAAACTTGATTGATTAGTGAAATTATGCGTTCGATCTCCGGAAAATTATTTTTTTTTCTTCTTCGTCACAAATTTTTTTTATCTAGCTATTTCACTTGTGTAGTAAATATTAATAAAATTATTTATATAGTGCACTCTTTCCCATAGAACAGCTGGGTGAAAAAAGAGGGTTGCCTGTTTTTTTTTTTCAATGTTAGATGCAAAATCAGAGATGTTTAACAGTCCATTTACACACCGATGTTACATATTTGTAACCAAAACGCACAAGAAAAAAATTCAAAACGCACTAAATTGAACCAAAACTAAAGAAATTTGTTCAATTTAACGCTGTCATTTTTAAAATTAAACGCTAATTTTTATTAAGAGTAACAACTTAAACTTTACAAGTACCATATTTGTTATACTTAAATAGGAACGTATTTGGAAGAAAATAGACCACTTAAAAAAAAAATAATTCTGAAGGTATTTTGGATTTTGAAATGAAACGAAAAAATAGTTTCAGTTTTTGGTGAATTCGAAAATTAATAAAAATAATAGTACTGTTCTATGATAGAATTCTTTTCTCTGGTGAGAAAAATTCTGTTGTGTGAAATGAAAATTTTACAAAATATTGACAAAGCTTATTATTTGCTACTGTTGCACACAGGCCCTAAGGTACTATTTTTTTATTAGTTAATAGGGATGTAAAAACATGTTCCTAATCGACATATCACTGGAGTAAAACGCGCCAATTTAGCAATTTTTTAAATTATTTATCAATACAAACGTCAAACTTAACGCAAATTTGTGGAATGTGGCAACAGTTGCACAAAAACAGCAATATGGCGTATTCATTATTGTTTTATATATATGCAGTTTGACAGCTGTAACAACCAAAATAGTAATCAGCTGTTTAATTAAGGTTACCTTGTATATATTCACACTGATTTTGACGTTTGTTTTGATAAAAGTTTGCCTAATGTAGACACTAGGTAATATGTAAGATTTTCGCTCTCTGAGAGAATTATTTCACGTGTAGATTCAAATATTAGTATTATAAGATGTATTATGAGACTGTTGTGATGAGTTTTCTCTACACAACTATCTTATAAGATAAACTGTCAAAAAATACACACATACAAAAGTTTGTTTGCGTGTGTGTGCATGTGTGTTTTAGAAATTACTGAAAAACAATTATTTTTTTTTTGTAAAATTGTTTCCTTTTAGAGTTTGTTTTACATGTTAAAAATATTTTTATAAAAATTGTGCTAAAAAAGTGCGAATTGCTTAAATAAAAAGAACATTCTTACTTTGTGACTGATTGAAAATAATGATATCTTATAGGATTTATTAGAATACGTTTACCTAGTGTCTACATTAGGCAAATTTATATCAAAACAAACGTCAAAATCAGTGCGAATATATACAAGGTAATCTTAGTTAAACAGTTGATTATTATTTTGGTTGTTACAGTTGTCAAACAGCATATATAAAAAAACAATAATGAATACGCCATATTGTTGTTTTTGTGCAACTATTGCCACCTTCCACAAATTCGCGTTAAGTTTGACGTATGTCTTGATAAAAAAATCTCTAATGTAGACACTATGTTACCCTATTTAAAATTTAACATAATATAAACAAAATGCTTAAACTCTTCTGCCGGCGTTTTCTTACATATTACATCAGCGTTAATCTCAGTTGTAGACCAGGGGTAAAAAAATATATAAAATGTATGAAGAAAATGAATCAACGGATATTTTGAAAATATGACCTTTTTTAAATTGTTATCTAGACAAAAATACCTTTTAGAGATTTCATATATTTTCAAAAATTTATTTAAAGCGAATATTTTTTTATTATTATATTGAAACTATAATCACCACTATTATTTTTAATTTTTACTATCTTGAATGTTTCTTTTTTAAATCGAGGCTTCTTGAAGGTTAATGATCTTTTTTTTTGAAGTTTGCACTTTATAGACAATTTGTAGAATTTTGAAAATAGTTAATTATTTTTATAATTTAAAATTTCTAAGAATTCGTACTTTTTTAGTTTTATTTTTCCTAAATTAAACCTTTTTTTGATTTGTTTAATTTTACTTTTTTAATTGATAAAAGTTTTTTTTATTGTTGATATTTTAGTTTGTATCATTTTTGCAAAAGTATAACATTAAGTACATTGGTATTTAAAATTGGTATTTTTATAAGATTTTTTTTTTTAATCTGTGCTTTTATTTAAGATTTATTATTCAGTAAAATTGAAACTGTTTTGAAATTTTATTTAAACGATTTTATCTTTTTTCAATGTCTTAAATGAATACAATACATTTTTTTTTTAAAATAGATAGATTTTTTTCAATAAGAAGATAATAATTTCAATGTGAAGATAATTTTTTTTTTTCAAATGAAAAATTTTATGAAAATAAATATATATTTTTCAATCTTTAGATTTTTTAATTTCATTTGAATTTTTTAACGGTTTTGTTAGAGTTGCTTTGCATTGCTTTCAAAAACGCTGTATTTTACAACGCTTTTCTATTCAAGCCAACACAAAGTAGACAACTCTAGTAGTTTTTTCTTTGTGTTTTTTACTATTCATTTTTCCCTGTCTCTCTTAATTCTTCAACTTTTTCAAAATTTAATACAACAATAGACGAAAACTAATTAAAGAATTTGTACAATACCAAAAAGAAAATCTTTAAAGATTAGAAAGAACTAATTAAAATAAGTTAAAATTAAAATTGCAGTAGAATTAAGTATGTCATCAAGCAATACTGATACCGGTGATACGGTAAATATAACAACAGAGGTAACACACAACATGGACAACGATGCCCGGACAGAAGGACAGTTAGGCCAACAAATGAACAAAGATGAACCAGCACCACGTGAGGCTTTAGTAAGTGTTTTAAATAACTCTTGATAGAATTTGTGTAATATATGTTGTTATTTTGTAGATAACAACTGCTGTAAATTTTCTAAATAATGCCAAAGTACGCCATACCACTTTGTTACAAAAACAACAGTTTCTAAGGTCCAAAGGTCTAACCTCAACCGAGATACAAATGGCTTGTGAAAGAGCAGGTGTTTTTAGTCAAGATCCCAATGCGCCTACAGTTATCAATATGGGTATAAATGCTTCACAAACACATGCCCAGTTGGCTTTGCAGCAGCCAAAGCAAACAGCTTTGGGACGCCTAAAAGAAATTCTACATTCCATGGCCTTATTGGGCGGTGTGGTCTATGCCATTTGTATGTTTTGGAAGGTTTGTGAAAGATTTTTCATAAATTTTGGAAATTAGCAATATTTTTTGATTTTTTTTAGAAATTTCTACAAACATTTTTATTTGGTGGAAAAAAGAAAAAATCCATCGATGATACTTTAACGGATATCGATAAAAAGGTGGATACCCGCATAACTGAAGTTAAGGCAGAACTGATTCAGGTCAAGGAGAGCTGGGCCCGAGAACAACGCGACCAAACCCAACAATTTATGCGAGAATTTAATCAATTTAAAAGTGATTTAGAGGCTATTAAAGGTTTACTTTTAAACCGCAAACAATTTCCTTCGCCTTTAGCAGCTTCGGTGGGAGCACCCTCCATACCCGCTTGGCAATTGTCTTCATCATCGCCTCATCGTATTTTACGCAATAGTCAGTCGGATGATAATGAAAATGCTAATGATACCGGCTCCGGCTCAGGTTCTTCGGAAACCGAGGTTGTTACCAAAAACAGTGATTCCAGTTTAGAAATTATGTAATTATATGCTTTTAATGCCTCCCCAGATTAACTTAAATTTGCATTAAGTCCTGAACAAATAATGAAGAATTATAACAAACAATATGTATTAAAAAATATTAGCCATCTACTAAACAATTTAAATTTGTATATTTTATAATACTATATTCTTATTTAGTTTCTTCTTAATTTTGTGTTCTATTCCAACTGATAAGATATGTGTGTTAATTCTTTCACACATACAATTTTAATACACGGCTCATAAATATTTTGTTAATCTAATCATTTCGGCTTTGCGTTTTTTTTTTTTTCTATTTTTTTTTCTTTCCGTTTACATTTATAAGCTAACTACTGAGTGTATTCTAAGTTTATTTCTTTTATTTATACATTTTTTTGTATATTTTTCTTTTAGTCAAACAATTTAGTTATTTTACGCTTTAAGAATTATGTTGGTGTCAACGAGTTGTTTTTTATTTATATATTTTTTTTTTATTTCGTTTTCCTTATTAAGTTTAGTGGTTCTTCCTAATATTTTATTTATTGTAAAAATATTTGCTAATTGACTTGAAATGAAAATAAAAGGAAACAAAATAAAAAGGAACAAAAAGTTTAGTGTAAATAAAGTTTATTTTTGGTATACAATATTTTCCAGAATATCCTACCCGCTTATTAGCAGTCTAATAAAAAATGTCAGTAAAAACGTTTGAACGGCCGTAACTAATCAAATGCTTAAATTGTAATCTGTAAATTAAATCTTTCAACTATATTTTTTTATTAATTTACAAATGTTACTGATTCTGATTTTTCTAGAAAAATACATAGAAATAATGGTTAAATACGAAAACAAAACACTTGCGAGTTTAAAAAACTCAACTCTTTTTCTCATAAAATTTTTAAAGAAGAGAAGGCGAATAAAACTCGAAATAACGTAATAACTCTTCTGTTTTGGAAATTTTTCTATATCGTTTTTTTTTCAGTTTTAAAACATTTGTTCATTCCACAGTTTTTTCCCCAATTTTTCTTTTTTTTCACTTTGGCTTTTCCTTTTAGTCAACTTTTTAATTTTGGGGAATTTTGTATTTTGGTGTTTTTTATTTTGTTTTATCGATTCTTTTCTTTATTTTGTTGATTGTTTTTTTTTTAACTTTTTTAAATGTATATATTTTTTATTTTAGGTTTTTTTTCAGTTAGTGCATTTTTATTTTGGCGATATACTTTTTCGATTTTTTCCGTATAAGCGATCTTTTTTTGGCGATTTTTTCCTTTTTGGAGATGTTTTCCGTTTTTATTTGTTTTGGAGATTTTTTCGGTTAGTCGATTTTTTCCGTTTAGGCGATTTTTCCTCTTTTATTTTTGGCGATTTTTTTCGTTTTGGACATTTTCACGGTTAGTCAAATTTTTTATGATAGCGATTTTTCGTTTTAGCGATATTTAGCAATGTCGTGTTGTAGCGAATAAAAATTGTACCTTGTTTAGTTATTAAAACTGTGCATGTCAACATAATTAAATAATAAAAATTATTTTACAAATAACTGCAATAAAATTGTTTTATCAATCACGATGTATTTGGATTGATATTGAATCTTTTCGCCAAACCTCCCAATTAAATATCTTTTACTTTAAATCTTTAGATTTTGGAATTCATATTACCAAATGATATAAAAAATAACTCTAGTTTACATTCTTTTTCTGTGAACACATAATTGTAAAAGTCAACCTTATTTTCTAATACCTCTCGACCCATTTTTTTCAATTCTAAATTTATTACAAACTGGTTAACTTTCGACATCATATCATAAGGACGTAAGAATAATTAAATTGTTATTATTAAACTTTAAATCCAGACCCCCTACAAAATTGGATCAGGGACCACATTTTAATAAAAATTATTCTAAACAGTTAAATTTTAAATACTTTTTTCTCCTAAAGACTAACTAAAGTTTATGATTAGTATGCAAAGTATTTAAACCTGAATACATATGTATATTAAGATTATATTAATTTTTATATAACTTTGAATTTTTAAAATTTGGTTAGTTTCTTCCTTATTTCGTTATTCTTTCCAAAATTTTGGTTAGAAAAAAATACGTGCGCCAACGGCAACACCTTTTTGCATATTTTTGAAAATTTTGCATTCCAATATATCTCGCGATCTGATCAGTTCCTCGAGACTATATATACCGAAAAGGAAGAATACTCTCTAGAGATTATAAACAAAAAATTCTTCAATAGGTTTTTAAGAAATCTTACTTCATCCAACTTGGAAATGCAAGTATATATATAAGAGACTATAAAAAGGCAACCGTACAAAAAATTGTTCGATCCATTTCCAAGAAATCTAAGCTCCTCCATTTTGACCCATACAAATTATATATTCTACTGTAACTCGGAACACAGTCAGTGCCAAGAGATCAATATACCACCTATGGACTATAAAAAGTCATTTCCGAGACATCCAAGCTCCTCCATTTCGACCTATATAAAATATAGATTCTACTGTAACTTGGAACACAGTCAGTGTCAAGAGATCAAACGTATAGGAAAGTTGTGCAACTTTCAAAATCGTTGCTAACTTTCGTTGCTATCTTGGTGCACGTAGATTCGCACTGATTTTGACGTTTGTCCTGCTAAAAATTTGTTTAGTATAGAAAAGTGAAATAAATAATTTATATAAAAATCTGCATTTGCTAAAAATAAAAAGGAACCGAATAAAAACAAAACATCTTTCAAAATGGAACTCAAATTGTTTACATTTTCCCTTCATTTTTCATTATGCATAAGACTAAAAAAAAAAAATAATAATAAACAAAGTAATTCTTTTTCGTTTATTACTCCTCTTTTACAACTCTCAATTAAAAGTCAGTGGTAAATCGGGCGGATCAGACGCATTTTTGGTTTACATTGATCCATAAACTATTTGTACGAAATTTTGTTGCAGTACAAGGTTTTGTTTAAGAGATATCGGCGAAAAAAGAGTAACAAATTTCAAAAAAGTCCCAATTTAAGATTCGTTAGATAAAAAGTTTTTAATTAAAAAAAAAATTATATATGAAATGATAGATTTTTTCAGTATTGTGGTACCCTTTGCGTATTTTTTTACCAATGACAATCATATGATTGCATAGCTTTTTCCTTCCAATGACAACACAATGATAAAATCATCTTTTTCAGTTCTTTCAGAAAAAATACAAATTTTGTTGTTGTAAAATTTTTTGCTGTTTTTTGGAATTAAGTAGAGAATCGAATGAGAATGATTTTAAAAATCTATAATGTTAAACTTAGTCGTATATTAAAAGTCTGAAAAAAAAACTTTATTTTAACAAATGCTTTTGTACACTTTATTTTGACGCTCACAGTATATCCAAATCAAATACCGAATCAAAAATTCGACGCATGTATAAAGGAATAGATACTTCTGATATTATCAGGAAAATCCGACAAATCATATACCAATGGGCTGCCATAGTTTCCAGTCCTAATTCTTATAAGAGCGGTGCAAGAATTTAGAAGATTTTCAAAAGTCTAGTCCTCTTTCTCATTACAATAACTACTACAATATTCCTGGCTGGTATGTCCCCAACAAGGTTACCCTGGGCATTAAGAGTGACCCTTACCTAGATTAAGTAGTTTTGAATGTCTCGTCATTTCGTTAAGAGATTTCCGGCATTTGTGTACTAGCCTGGATGTCGAGTAGAACGACGAGGGACTTAATCACAGCTTAACTGTCCGTACAAATTTTGTTATCTACATATAATACGCTATAGTACTTCAACCACATTACTGTCCTTTTAAGTGCCGATATGTCAGCTTGAAGTACGCTGTAGCGATCTGGAAATGCTTCTGCCATATGTGGAAATATATATTCCAACTCTTTCTATAGATTTAGATCCATCAGCGTATACCTAAATCGACACTATTCTTTTTAATTGATTCATTTGAGAGAACATTCTGTAAAGAAAGTGTCTATATTGTCAGAGATGGTATATAGTTGTTGAACCTAAACGCCGATATAGTAGCGATTTGTTTGGCCATTAAATCCACCTGTAACCAGTGCATTAGAACACACAATGCCTAGGATGGTGTTGAGCTCTTCAGTTATCATCAGTGCAGAACTAGGCAGAACATTGTTGAAAATTCGCAATAGGTGGATTTCTCCATTGGCTTCCTCCAAACCAATGTTTCATACATTAGTACGGGTTTTGTCATGTCGAAGAAATTACCATCCAGCCTAAAGCGTCGAATGAAGCCAGAATAATACCAAGATATTTCGCACCATGTGACACTTTTAAGTTCAACCTCATCGACTAAGAAGGCCAAGTGAAGTTTGTAAGCGGTGAAAGATTGTTGTGTTGTTCTGGTCAGTTCGTTCTCCTCTTATTTGAAAAGGATTTTATTCCAGGTAGCAGACTTACATAGTTAAGTCAAGATATAGATGACAAGAAAATGAACAGTCATCAGATACCCCTACATTCCCTAATCATATCAGAATGCTTAGTACTGACAAGCGTTATATCGGGAACTTCCCTTCTATTAGATAATACAAAGATCGGTTCCAAACCTGTGTTTAGTACACCTAAACTATGATAAAACACTGCAAGATAATTGCAAGAAGTCATTTATTACATTCTTATTCCCACAAATTTTACTTTTGTCGTTATTGTGAAGTCCTACACAATGACATGTGATTATCTTGATCAAATCCCTGAGCTCAAATATATGCGAAGCATAATAATAGTGCAGTATTTATCAAGTGACTATCTAATTTGAGCCTTTTTACATTTTTTTTTTTATCTATATTGACTCAAGTTTTCCTCAAGTCTTCAGTAGAGCATGATTGCAAGAAAATGAACAACAAACTATTTGCTCCCATTCTCACAAATTTTACTTTTGTCATTATAGTAAAGTCCTACACAATGGCCTGTGATTATCTTAATCAAATCCCTGGCTCAAAGATGCGAGAAGTAATCAAGTGAAGATCTAATTTGAGCCTTTTTACATTTTTTATCTATTTTGACTCAAGTCTTTCCGATATCGATAATGACTTCCAAAGAAGAGTAACTGAGATCTTGTGTTTTTAATTAATTTAAGAATATTAAATTTGATCTTCAGTTTCTTTTGAAAATGTTTTTAATTTAGAAAATCAAAAATAGCTGTAGCTACTTATGATATCTAATTAATGCTTAAAATTAATAACTAATCAAATTAATTTATTTTAATTAAATAATTTTACTGTTGACACTGGGTGGAGATGTGATACAATAAGTGTATCATATCAACCTTCTCTATCTATCTATCCATCTATTTATCTATCTAACTATCCATCTATTTATCTATCTATCTATCTATCCACCTATTTATCTATCTATCTAACTATCTATCTATCCAACATTTTTAAAAAGTGTAAAGGCTCCGATACTCTATCGTAAATGTAAGGAATCAGCTGCCACATTTTGTTTATAAGAGAATTGCGTATACGGGTACTGAAAAACGTAAATGTAGCGTACGGACCTAATCAAATTAGATCGCTCTAGGTTTTTATGTGAAAGCTGTGTTTACATTTACGGTAGAACAACGTAGCCTTAATAATAAAAATAACAACGGAGCCTTAATAACACAAATAACTTTCTACTGTACATTTCTAAATAGTTTAGGGGTTTTTGGTGAAGACTAACTCTAAATAAATTAACGATGTCATTTTTGAATCTTTTAACATTTTCTAGGATTTATCAAATAAACATCCTCTTATAATTAAACGACATTTATTAAACGTTTCGATTAGAACTACACCTTTTGTTTATTTTATATTTTTTTTTTTACTTTTATTTATAAGATCAAATATTTTTATTTAGTTTTTTTACGTTTACGATTTTAACAAATATTATTGATTTCTTACTTTTTTATTTAATAAGAGAGGGCTTTAACAGATTTTATTTTACGTTTATTTAAAAACTTTTTTCTTTTGCTAAAATTTGGTCTAAAATTTCGTTTAAATTGTAAAGGTGTAATTGTTATAATTTTTAAATAAAAAATATAAACAACAAAATAAATAAAAAGACCAACAATTAGTTAAAAAAAATAAATGTTTTAAATATTTTATTGCTATGTTTGGGTGGAGGGCGATAATAAAAATCATTTGTAACAAAAAAAAAATAAAAAAAATAAAATAAAATAAAGTTAAGGGTTTTAAAAATATCTGCGTGTTTTTTATAAATATTTAGTTTAAATAGGAATTATGTTGTGGTGTTGTATTAATTAAAAAGTTATTTAATGTATTTTTCTATTAAGAGAACAATTAATTATATTTTCATATTAAAGTGATATTTATTTATGAATTTTTGATGTGTGATAATTTATTATTGCAATTTTCCATATATTTTACCATTTATTTTGCTAAAAGCTTTTAAAAGCTCAATGATGAAAGTTTGTCTTGTATTTTTTAGAGGAGGATTACATAATTTTACAATATATATTTTTTTTCTAAATCTTTTATTTTTATAATATTTTTAATATTAATTTCGTTTTGTGTTAAATATTTATTTTTGTTTTTTTACAATTTGTCTAATAAATCTGTTTGTTTATTCTTTACAATTTGAAATAACTTTTTTGTTACTTTTGTTTAATATTTAGCAAACAATTTATTATTTCAAATTGTTTTTACATTTTTATTAAGTAGTTATGATTTTCTAACTTTAATTCCTTTTGTTTTTTATTAAATATTTTTTCATTTAATTTAAATGGACTTAAAATTGAGTCCTAACAATTCTGGGGCGGGTCTTTTGTTTTATCAAGAATTTTGTCAATTTTGTTGTTAATTATTATTATTATTATTATTTATTATTATTATTTATTATTATTATTTTTTTTTTTGTACATTCAAAATGAGCTTTTTCTTTAATAATATTTAGTTAATGATGTAATGTTTTATGTTTGCCTACATTCAATTGTTTTTTTTTTAAATATATGTTTTTATATATAAATTATATTTATAATGAAAAATGTTATAAATAATAATAAAAAAGAAATAATATATTATATATAAAATATGTATTAAATAATAGAAGACTTAAAGCATTAATAAAATTGCCACGAAAAAAATATTTTGTTGTTTTATTTTGTCCTTAGTTGTGCATTAAGTGGATATTGGTAAAGTTAAATTTGAATTCATATCTTCATATTTTTAATAATATTTATTAGAAAACAAAAAATTTAAATAGGATTTGTTTTTATTCATTGTCTTTCTTTCTTTTTAGATCAAATCAGGGATTGTTGCTTGATTTCTAGTTTCCATTTTATTTAACCGTTTTACCCGATACAAAATAAGAAAAAAACTTAAAACTTTAAAAATTAAAAGATAAATTTTATAAGTTTTATAATATTTGCCCAAAAAATTTCACTTTTATATATTTACTTTTTGTGTTAAACCATTTAATTTTTAAAATTTTGTTCACTATTTTTGATTCCTATTTTAAAGTTAGATTTTACTTTTTTAATAAACCTTTTATAACTTCAAAATTTCGCAAAGCCTGTAGAGAATTGTGTGCTAAATTGTAATTATATATATTTCACTTCACTTACTTCACACTTCACAATTTAAATTTTGATGAAATTTATTTCATGTTTTTCTTGTCCATGTCATTGTTTTATATTCAATCTTTCTGTTATTGTTGACTGACTTTTAAGTAAATGTAACTTTGAGATCTTTTGTCATATGTATTTAGTTTATGAAATATTTAATAAAATTTCTTTTTTTAAACCAGTTGTTTACTATTGTGAATGAATATATATCTTTAAAATTTTATTTTTTATCTTTCAAATTCAAGACATTTTGAGTTACGTCTTTCTTAAATCCAAATGTTATTCATATGAGAGATCCAAATAATTCAAACCAAAATACTTGTTAATTTACTTATAAAAATTTCATAGGAAAGGAACGAGGAACTAGATAATCTCTGAACTATTTAATTCATTCGCAATGGTTGGTATAAACTGCTATCTCTGTAATGAATAACCATCGGAATTTCTTTCAGAATTTCCCGATAAAAGAATAATTTGAGGGAACGAGGAATTGGATAATCTGAAAACTTTCTAACTCATTCACAATAGCTGCGATAACCTTTTTCTTTTTTCCAGAATTTTATGGTAAAAGAATAATGCTCTAAGCTCCTTAATTCATTCACAATGGTTGGGAAACTCGCAATCATCTAAAATTTCCCGGTAAAAGAATAATACAAGCAAATGAGAATCTGGATAATTTATAAACTCCTTAAATGGTTGGTATAAGCTGCAATCTTTGTAATGTGCGATCATTGGAATTCCTTCCAAAATTTCTTGTCAAGAGAATAATGTTAATAAACGAGGAACGATCATAGGAATTCTTTCCAGGATTTGAAATAACGTGAGCGAACGAGGAACTGGATAAACTTCCTAACTCATTCACAGTGGTTTGGATAACCTACAATATTTTTTTTACAGAATTTCCCAGTAAGAGACTAACGCGAGCAACAGAGGAACTGGATAATCTGCAATCTGTCTAATTCATCCACAATTGTTGGGATAACCTGCAATATTTGTAACGCAAGTCCTTCGGAATTTCTTCGAGAATTTCTTACAGAATTTTTCGTTAAAAGAATATAGTGAACTGGTTATTCTGTAAACTCCTTATTTCATTCACAATAGTTGGGAGTACCTGCAATCTTTATAATTATAATTCTGGAACTATTTCCAGAATTTCCGGAGAATACTGTAAGCGAACAAGAAACTCCTCAATTGGTTCACAATGGTTGCAATTCTTCCAGAATTTACCGGTAAGTATAAATTGACTTTGTTGATGTGTTAGGGGTTAACATGTCGCGAATACTTCTGTACGGCACCAATTGATGATGTTGCAGCAATACTTGAGATCAAACATCGTTCTAGGGATTCTGGGTAAGAGAAAGATAGCGAAATATAACTCAGAGCTACATCTGAATCGATATAGCGGCAATTATTACAGGACTTTTGCGATTAAATATCCATCCTCTATTGACCTCAAGACTTAACTCATAATCAAGCTTACGTTAAGTTCGAAACAATTCAATTCATCTTACGTGAATACAACACTTGATACTAAGTAGATCAAACTCAGATTTGTTTAAGAGGGAAAGGTGTTAAATCATGTGAGACATTATATCTTAAGGCCATACCCTGTCTTTTCGTCTTCGATAGTTTTACGTCCTTCTCGCGCATTGACTTTACTGAATATCTGGTGGATTGATTACCAAATAAAACTCAGATTGATATTGGTGGAGACCACTAAACTCAGAAAAGATTGTCCCGTTCAATACAGGGGCTTTACAAAAAGAAATATATGTCTAACCTATTCGAAAGAGGATTAAATATATTGAGGTCTGATTTCTTTCTAAACTGTCTTATTTATAAGGTAGAGAGTAACATGTTTTTTTTTTTTTTTGCTAATTTTCTTTATAAACTCGTTACTTCCCATAAACTTTTAAATCTTTAAAATTGCATAAACGAATTTTGAATACAAATTTAAATTTACACACCCAAAAAATACTTGCTCTATTTCTCCACTGAATTAAAGATTAAATTAATCATAATTCTTACTAAAACTTCTATCTGGTCAAATAAGAGCAATTTATAATTATTTATGTGAGTGTTTTTAAGTTTTTTTCATAAACTTTTCTTTAAAGTTAATTTCTAAAAAATTATATACAAATATTAAATATTAATTAAAAAGAAAACAAAAAAGATGAGAAAAATAAACCTAACCTAAATTTTAAATAAAAAAATATATATATTATTAAAACTAACCTCAAAAATATATATAAATTTTTGTTTTTTGGGACAGAGGTTTTTTAAACTGCTGAATTAATAACAGTTTGTTGAGCTGTAGTGGTTATAGCACCTGCTGATGAAGCCGAATTATTAACTGCACCATTGCCACTGGCTACCAATGAAGCAAAAGCCGCTGCAGCTGCAGCTGATGTGCCTGATGTTGTAGCCGTTGCTGTTATGGAAACGTTGGCCGATGTTGTGGTATTACCTCCCATATCCAAGTGAGGTGCTGGTGACAGCGATGTTGTGGATGATGAGGGTGATGAACATTCACTTTGTAGACTTAATGCTGGTGAAGCTGAAGCATGATAATTAGATGGTGGTGTATGAGGTGATAAAGGAGAGGGTGACATACCAGGATTACCACCATAAGAACTTATTGAAGAAATACCACTGGATGTTGAGGCTCCCGAAGGTGAGGCCAGACATGTAGGTGTGGTAGATGTTGTGGTTATGGTTGACGGTGAAGGAGAAAAACCCATGGTTGTATTGTTACTTGTTGTGTAAATTTGTTGATGTTGTGGTGTTGAACCTCCTGCTCCCATTGAAGATGTGGTAGTGGCCAATGATGACGAAGAGGGCGATGACGAATGGCCTAAGGTTGTAGAGTTTGCCGAGGCCTGAGATGATGTTGATGGCTGTGAGGTATTCGATGATGCAGCTGCAGCGTGTCGTTCACGTTCACGCTCACGATCTCTTTGTGGCCGGAATGCTTCACGTAAAGCCTCTACACGATTTTCATTGGGTCCCCATCTTGCTTGACCGGCACTATTTTGCAACCATACCACTTGAGTACCCTGCATGCATTTAACATTGACATCATTTCTGTGAAGAAAAATTAGTTTTAAATGGAATTGTAGAAATGTTGTTGTTGATAGTTAAAAAACTTACTTTGCTATTATATGTTGATAGCCATGTCGATATTCATGGGCCATACCCAAAACGACCATAGAACGACGTTTATAGATATTTTCATCCAATTTGGAAATACTTTTCCATTCTGGCAAGAAAACAATAAAGCTAAAATATAAAGTAATTAAAAAGATTACATTAGTTGAAATCAGAATACATACAAGAAAAATAAATAAAAATACATTAAATAGATTTTTGTGACCTAAGACCTTTAAAGGCCTGAGTAAAGAAATAACGCACTTAAAGTGACTTTTAAATCGTAATTTAAAATGTTTAAAATCTGTACAAATTCAGTTTAATTAATAATACGGTGCTCCGCTACCCCTATCATATTGAAATAAAAGAAGTGTAAATAAAACTGATTTTTGGAATTTTATATTTAAATAGAAACTAACGACTTCCTAATTAAATTTAATAATGTTATTGATCCTAGTTTTTCTATAAAAAAAATGGCGAAAACTTTTTCTCTCCCAAAATTCTTTACAGCCGAATGGGTGAACAAAACTCTCAGTAACTGTAAAAGCTATTTTCCGTTTTGGCGATATTTTTTAATTTTGGGAACATTTTTTCGTTCTAGATTTTTTCCTTTTTTAGTATTGTTTTACTTTTTTGGTTTCGCGTTTTTTCCGATTTTTTTACGTTTTTCCCGATTTGATGGATTTTATTTATTTTGACTATTTTTTGTGTTACAATATCAATAAAAATCAGAAAATAACATTTATATTTCTAAAAAAAAATAAAAATCACAAAATAACTTTTATTTCAAACCCAAAAAATAAAAATTATAAAATTACTATAATTTTTGGTCAAAAAAATTAAAAGTGAAAAATAAACCTCTAAACTTTTATGGTCGCTGATTTTAAATGTCCAAAATAAAAGATTAATAAAATTGTTTACTTTTTCAACTTTATTTGTAATTATTTATAAGACTAAAATAAAAAATAAACAAAACAATTTAAAGTAATAACTCTTTTTCTATTTTGTTTATCACTCTTCTCTTACAACTCTCCAAATTGAAAGTGAAAAAAATCTAACTCAATGTTGTTATACCTTTACAGTTTGTTTTTGTAAAGAAATATCAACAATGTCACTGATTTGAATTGAGAAAGTTGAATAAAAGGTATGATAAATAAAGTAGAAGGGAGTTTAATAATTTGAGTTACCGTTTTGTTTGAGTCTTATACACATATATGTGAGTTTTATAGACAGTACTGTGTAGAACATAAGAAACAAAATAGGCATTACCCTAAAAATTCACTTATTTTTCAATATGCAACAAAACTAATTTTATAAAATTATTAACATAATTTTGTATTAAAACAAACTTGTGCCATTGAAGAAACCGTAACAAAAGCAACAAAATTTCCAAATGTTAAAAATGCGTCTAGCTCTCAGACACAAACCCCTCTGAAAGTTCTTATATGTGGCTTCAAAATAAGTATATAATAAGTCCAAAAATTGAAATAGAAACTATTCTACAATAATTAATTATCTAATCACATCAAAATACAGAAATACAGAAAATATAGAATATAAAGAAAAAATAAACAAAATATAAATATGTTGTTATTGTTGTGCACACTCTTATATGAATATTGTAGTGTTTTATTTCCGTTTTTGATAATAGAAAAAGTTAAAGCCCATTTTTTTTTTTTTTTTTTTTTTTTTTTTTTTTTTTGTACACCCTTAAATATGTAAACAATAAACTAAATATTGTAAAACATACAATTCTTATATTTAAACTAATATTGTTGCTTTTGTTCTGCACAGAACTAAATGTGTTAGTAGCAACTTTTACCGCTTATAACTTCTAAAACACTAAACGAATTTTAATAAAATCTGCACGTCTATGAGAAAACACTTTTGTAATAGTATATTTCTTATGCATACTGTGTGTTTAAAAGGACTTACAAGGTATGTGTTTGCCTTTTAATTACATAGATTTTACCAGCTTAAGCATATTAAGATTCTTTTAATCAAAACTTACCTTAAAGGTTCCATAGATTCTGATAACAATTTATCAATATGCAAAAGAGCAGCATCTATTAATTCCTCACAATGAGGAGGATTAACTTGAAATGAACCCGAAACTGGTTTGAAATCCAAAAAGGGTCTGTAAAAACAAATTCACATGTACACAAAATTAATTCAATTCATTTTAATTAATACACCGCTAGACTTACCCTCTTGAACCGAAGTAGGCATCAGTATCAGCAAATGCGGAACAATATTGACGAAAATATGAATTAAATGGCGAAGCAAAACATTCAAATGTTACGCCGAAATGCCGATGCAAACACTCAAATACCGGTGTGGGCAATGAAGCCTGTGTTAGTTCAGCTTCTTGCGAAGAATTCAAAACATTACCCAAAAAGGTTTGATAACGTTTCAATAGACACCAAACACGACCAATGAATAAATCGAATTTCTTATCATCAAAGCAATTGTGACGATAAAGCTGTTCCAATTTTTGTAAATGTGTAAGATTTATATATTGTGCATCTGGTTGATTTAGAGAGGTTGGTGTATATTTGATAATCATGTGATCACGATCTTGTACATATTCTATAGCGGGCATACGGGGAGAGGGTACAGCAAATTGTATAGGATAACACCAGACCTTTTTGAGGTGTGGAGGTGGTGGCGGCGGTGATGGTTCTGGTATACCGTGTTCTTTTAATAATTGCATGTGACGTTCACGTATTTTGCGTGCATGTTCAGCGCATAAATGATAGATTTTAGCACATAAAGCTTCTACGGAACTTTTAACTGTTTCCGTTAAATGTGGTTCACATTGACGCCTCAAATGGGCTAAACGGTCTTGGAAATCTTCATAACTAGCACCCACCGTACGCCTAAGCCATTGGAATGTATCTTCAACATTCCATTTAACCACTTTCTTGGATTCAGAGGGTGAAGATCTTGATTCTATGATATTTTTTGCTGCTTCAGCGTAACGCGATAATTGTTTTCTAGCATCTCCGGCATATTTGGGTTTAACTATTTTAATCGGTATATCATTCATAATTTCACGATACATGGATGATGAAATTTCTGGCACACAATTGCTGGGCAATAAAGGATCACATCCAGTATCGATAACTTTGCGTTCTATTAACCAACGATTGAAAGAGTCTTTAGGAGCCTTAATATTTTCACGTCTCATACAAAGATCTTCATAAGTTTTAACTAATTTCATGGTGTAAGCAGCGCGCAGCGCTTCTATTTCAGGATGTGGCTGAGGCAATAGTGTGGGTGGTCTCTCCACTATAACAGCATTTGTGCACACCTCAAGATCCCAGGGTCCTGACAAAATGAATTTTTTCATTGGCGGTGGCTGATGACCATGAGGATGCATGTGCATATCATCCGATGGTCGCCTTTTTAAGTGATGATGTTGCTGCATATGGGGATGAGGATGATGCATAGGTGGCGGTATATGACCTCCTGGATGTGATATACCCAAAGGATCTGTTAGAGGATCAAAAGGTCTTGCACCGGGCATTTCCCATAATGATTCTCCCGTAATTTTATTCCAATAATAAGGACGATTTTCTCTTTTAGACCAAAACTTACGCCATCCCTGGTTGACCAATTCTGCCGTCAGTTCTTCGCCATAACCACCACCTGCCGTATACATAGGTGGTGGTCCTCCTTGCGGGGTATGAGCCATCATATGTTCTAGCGGAGAAGGACCGGTTTTAGTAGGTGTCGACGGTGATGAGCACGTAGGACCACCAGCTGGCGAATTAGCTCCTGTTATTAAAGATGTCATAATATTTGTAGCACCAGCAGCATTTGGGTCATGAAGTATGGATGCTGTGGGAGCTGCTGTTGATGATGTTATATTAGGTCCTCCCATAACACCGCCACCTCCACCTCCTCCCATTATCAATGAAGTATTTATATTAGTGTTATTATTTGTAGAAGCAGTTAATTGATCCCAAGCTGTTTGATTGCCTGTAATATTATTTTGTTGTGGCATATTCATGTGTGGTACCATTGGACTTACAGTACCAGTTGAGGCAATGACACTTTGTGGCATTACACCGCTGGTCATTGGCATTAGATTGGTCTGTTGCGGTGGCAGACCATGATGCATATTATGCATATTATTATTAGCTGCCATAATGTGGATTTAAACCTGGGTAGAAAAAAAAAGTTTCTTTAAAATCTTTTCATTTAAATTCTGCAAATTAATTTATATATTTAATCTTTCAACTTTCATTGCATTAAACTGGAAATATCTGCTGTTTGATCGATTAGATATTTTAAATATTCGCTTTTGGTACAATTCGTCTAATTTGAAAATCCGCATAATTTAATGGCCAGAGGACTGTTATTTGCATATTAAATATTTTTCGCATTAAAGTTGTTTAAAAGTATCCTAAATTTATAACTTAAATTAAACAATTTGTTTTATAATGCCACATTTTTCGATAAAATATAGCTAATAGGCATCCCTAACTATATTAAACCAATTAGAAAAAAATGTTGAACAGAAATCTATTTAATTCATGCTTAGAATATAAACAAATATAACAGGCAAATTTGTATAAATAAAAGAATTACATATTTATTTAGGTATATGACTCTCCATAAGGTTAATGATTTAAAAGCTAAAACAATTACAATTTCTAATTGAAAATAACAACAGCCAAATTTTAATAGGAAAGAGAAGAGCGAAATATTTAAAATTCATCTACATTAATTTTGTTGTCAAATTAACAACAAACAAAACTTAAATAAACATAATAACGATGACTAAAAATTAACGAATAAATTCAAATAAAACGAACTAAAAAAATTAAGATGACTTTAAAACAGATGGAAAATGGAGAAATTCTTTATTGGATTTAAAGTATACATTTTTAATTTATTTAAAAAATGTATATTTGCATTATATAAAAAATTTAATAAAATATTCCATAATGGGTTTAAATTTCGAAAATATTGAAGAATTTCAACTAAATACGATGATATAAAAATTGGGCTTGATTTCGAAAAATAATTATTAATATTAGTTACAATTTAACATATTTTTTGTTGGCATTGTTCGAGTAAGTTCGAAAATTTCGTATTCGATTATGACAAATATTTGCTCGAAAAATTCAGAATTAAATTTAGAATTTACAAAACTGTTAGGAAAATGTAAAAATAATTTTGTGTAATAATAATAATAATTTTCCAAAAAATTTCAAAGAGTATTATAGAGCTAAGTAAAAATACAAAAAAAAAATATAAAGAAATTAATAAAAGAAATATATATATATATATATATATATATATATATATATATATATATATAAATTAAATAATAAAAAAAACTTTTGAATTAAAAACTTCATAACTACAATATCAGATCATGTTCAAAATATTCTTACAAAATTTCGAGCATAAAAAAATATTTAAATATCAAAGTACATAAAATAAAAGTTTCTAAAAATGTAAAAAACTAAAATTTAACAACAAATTTTAATATATCGACACATTCGAAAAATTAAAAAAAGTTTTTGGGCATGTTAAAAATATTCGAAATTAATTTCAAATATTTTAAATTACAAAAAAATTAAAATTTTTAAAAAAATACTATAGAAATTTCATAAAAAATTTATGTAAAAATTTCGATCACTGTAAAAAACTTTGACTTAACTAAAATTTTAATGTATTTGACCATGTTCGAAAAATTCCAACTTAATTTCGAATTTTTGAACTTTGTGAAAAAGTTTTAATTACAAAAATACAAACAAAAAATTAATTATATTGAATAAAATACTTATTTTCCAAATTTTAAGCAATGTTCGAAATAAATATAAATATTTTTAAACAATATAAAAAATGCTTAAAGACGAAAAAAAAATTAAAAATACATCATTAATTAAAATATTTGTAATTATTTTAATTTTATATGTGCAAAAAGAAATGAAACTTACATTTCGAATTTTTGAATTTTAAGAAAAAAAAAAATTGAAGTTTCATAAATAAAAAGTATACAAAAAATATTGATTTTAATCATTTCTGACAGAGTTCGAAAATGCTGAAAAATTTCTTTAACCTTCGTGTACCCGCGTCAAAATGAGTTACAAATATACGAGCGCAGGGTCTGTGGGACCAAAATTTTTATAGCTTAAATAATAATTATTATTTAACAAATTAATATTATTTTTATAAAAACTTGTATTAAATCATAAAACAAAATCTTTTATTGTAAATTAACATATCGGACTCGAGAGAATTCAAATAACATACTACAGGTAACAAGTATAATAATCAAGACACTCTTGATCCCAATACGCTGACGTTTTTCGTTAAAAAATAATAATAATACCCAAATGTGGATATCCGGTCCCACAGGATATCCACATTTGGGTATTATTATTATTTTTTATGATTTCTATTTCAAAATTGTTTTAAAATGTTCAATCAAAATGAACAAATGTTTATTCAAATTATTTATTAAAATTATACGTTCTTTCGAATTAATCGAATTGGATGTCGTATTTTTTAATATATCTTAAATCAACAAATTCGAACTTAATGACGAATTTTTGAACTTTACAAGGTTGTTTCAATAAATATACATATATAAAAAAAATTAACCAATTTTCGAACAGAGCTCTTATATCAAGTATATTGATTTTTTTTTCGAAATTTAGAAAATGATTTAAATATCAAAATTGCATTTAAAAAAATCGTAATAAACTATTGATTTTGATAAATCAAAATTCGCACTTCATGTTCGAAAGATATTGAAACAAAGATTTCATAGGCTGTTAATTATTATGTACAAAAATATGGTCTCAAATATGACATTTTTATAAAAACTATTAAAGATGATGAGATGATGAGTACTGAAATTTCCATGCCTTTTTACTCAACAAACTCAAAACGAACGACCTCCGCGAAAAAACCAGAACCAATAACCAAAATAAAAAAAAAAAAAAAACACTATCATAAAAATGAGAACACCAGCAAAACAGAGCAACAGTCATAAAAAAGCAGGCAACTTAAAAACAACGGACAAACAAGGTGCTAACGTTTTGTTTATTAAAAACAATTAACAAAAAAAATTAAGTTCAAGTTAAGAAAATTAGTTATAATTAAAATTAAAAAAAATAAATAAACCTTAATTTTTTTTAAATAAAAATTATTTCATTTAAGAATTTAAATTTTTATTACGAAAAATGGTTTGTTTACTTTTCGATTTTTATAATTTCTTAAGTTTTCGAGCACTTTTAAACCACCAACCAACAACTATCGTCGGGGTATTATAAATAAAAGTTCGTTTAAATACTCTCGCTTTATAAAATGCACTCTTTTTTTTCGTTTAATTTTTATACTAAAGAAAATGTGTTGTGAGTAGCAGCATTTAGCATTTCGTTTCTTTTCGTTTACACAAAAATCACATAAATACTCTGAGTTTATTTGATTGTGTGTGTGTACTTTTTTTCATACTTTTTACACGTTTATTTTATTTTTTACTTTTGTTGTTTTGTTTTTGAACACAAAAAGAAGTCTATAATCATTGATACACTGGTATACGATTTTAGATGTCTTTTAGAATTCGTTGTTAACGGAGGGTGTACTACGTTTATTAAATTTGAAAAATTCATTAAAAAGGGGTTTAGTTAGAAAAATGGTAAATTAAATAAAATCAACAAAAGGAAAATATGTTAAACAAATCCTCTTGGTTACTCTAAGGAAAATAAATTATTTTTAAAAACTTTAACAGTTTTTCAAATAACTTCGTTTTGTTTTAAAAGTAATGAAATAAAAACACATTTTTTGTAAGAATTTAAATGAAATATATTTTTTAATAATTTATTTTTATTTTGAAAGAAGTTTTTTAAGTTACAAAACAAGTGTTTATAAAATAATTATTTAACTAGTTTGTTATCTGATGACTAAAAATTTATGCTTGTAAATATAATTATATTACAAATAATAAATGTGTAAAATGTTATACTTGTTAATATACACACAAAACTATATACTTTTGCTTTAATAGCTAATAATAGAATTATAAAAAAAAAAAAAAAAAAAACAGAAAAACAATAAAATATGCCATAAAAATTATTTTTAAATAATATCCACAAATTCCATTAGTTTTCATAAATAATATAAAATTATAAACAGTTTTAATAAAATACAATTTTTTAATGCCTAAAAAAATCTTTTTATTAATTAAGAATTTCCCTTTAAAAAATTTTAGATATTTATTTATTTTTTATAATGAAATAAATTAATTAAATAGAAACTTCTTTATAGCTAATCTATTTTTTTTTTTTTTATCTAGTGAATTTTCCCTTATTTAAACTTTCAATCTGATAATAGCATTCTTACTACTGACTGACTCATTTCTTTTAAGAAAATATTTTTTTTAATTCAAAGATGTACAAAAAGCTAAACATGTGTTTTTAATAAAGTTCATTTTTTATTTCTTGGGACTTAATAGAAAAAGAACGAAAAAATACATACATATGTTTAAAAGAACTATATTTTTAAAACACATTTTTTAAAGTACGAACAAATCTATAAATATTTCTACATTTCCCAAAAAAGTTAAACAAAATACATATTGTTCAATTCTCCATCATAATAATGTCCAAAGCAATCAATAATCAGCCTTTTAAAGACCTTTAATTAAAACTAACGATTTTATGACTTAAATATATTTTAATATTTTAAAGGCAAAAGATAAAAAAGCAAACTTTGGTCTATTTAAAGACATACTTCAGAATTTTATTTGGGATTTTAAAATGATCTATATCTGAAATTTATTCTAAATTATTTAAAGATTTTTGATTAGAGTTTAATTTTGATAATTTAAAGAAATGTCACAGAAGCTAATTTTCAATAATTTAAAAACCTTTGATTGGAGCTAATTTGGAACCCTTTAATGATTTACAGATGAAACTAAATTGGAGCAATAAAATGATCTAAGATAAACATGAATTTAGGTATTTTTATAGGTCCGGAATTAGAATTCTACAATGACTTATCGCTGAACTTTATTTATTTTCTATGATTTAAAGATTTTGGATTACAACGAATTTAAGACTATTAAAGAACTACAACTGAAACTTATTGAAGTTTTATTAAAGCCTTATTTAAGGCTGAATTGGGAATATATACAGATATGCGATTGAACTAAATTTTTCACTATATAAAAACATACGATTGAAAAACCTTCGATTGAAACTAATTGGAGACATTTAAAGAACTACAAAAAGTCACATATTTTGAATTGAAAAATTCAAAAAAATTAAAGGAGATAATTAGGTTAATAAAAATGACTAGATGAAAGTTAATTTGGATATTTCTACCTGAGAGTAGTTAAAGATCCTATATCTCGTATTACTGAAGATTCAAAAACCTACAAATGAAGCTTATTTTGAATGAGATAAAGTGCTTTGATTGCATAACATTTGACACCATTTTTAATAAAGCTTTAATTGAGGCTAATTTGGATTATCTGTATAAAAGACTAAGTTTAAAGGTAATTATGAACATTTTGTACATCCTAAATTGGGTTCATATTCATGCTTATTTGGGACTATATACAGATAAACGATTGATGTTAATTAATAAATAAATAAAAATCTAAAATTGAAGCTAATTTAGGGCTATAGTATAGACCTACAATTGAAGTTAATTTGGGACTATAATAAAACCAACGAATGAAGATAATTTTGAGCAATTAAAACACCCTCGCTTGGAAATAATTTTGGGCTATATAGTTAATTTGAGACTTTATACGGACTTACGATAGAAGTTAATTAATGGATAAATAAAAACTTAAGATTAAAGCTGATTAGGAACAATATAAATACCCTCGATTGAAGCTTATTTGGGGTCATATACAGACCTACGATTCAAGTTATGTTGAGTCTATATAAAAACCTGCGATTGAAGATAATTTTTGAACGACTTAAATACCATGGATTGGAGAGCTATATTTAGACTTACGATTTAAGTTAATTTAGAACGATTATATCTATATTGAAACTATTTAAACACATACTGTTAAAGCTAACTAGGAATGATTTAAATAGCCTCAATTGAGTCTAATTTAGGATTTCATGGAAATCTAAGATTAATGGTAATTTTGAACTTTATAAGAACTTTTTGTAGAAAATGTTTGGTTTGAAAACTGTCAATAAATCAACTTTCTTGATACCAGATAGTCGAAAAAAGTCGAAAAATAGTCAGAAAAATTCGGAAGAAGTCAAAAATAATTGCAAAAAGAAGAAAATAGTCGTAAAAAAATCGGCTACTGTAAGTCGAATAATCGACTATTAAAAAATTTAATTCGACTTTTTCTCCCAACTAATGAACCCTAATAAGAACCTTTAATTCTGGCTAATAACGAACGTTTTGAATATCCTCGATTGAAGCTAATTTAGGCCTATATGCAGACCTGCGATTGAACTTAAGTTGGGTCTATACAAAAACGCTGGATTAAAGATAACTTTGAACGATTTAGTCCCCCTCGACTGAAGCTAATTTTGGACTATATAGGGACTTAAAATGGTTGATAATTTGGGAATTTTTACGTACGCTTAAATCTAATTGTGAATGACTTAAATATACTCAAATGAATCTAATTAATATTAAATCGAAATGTTAATTAATAAATACCTGCAATTGTAGCCATACTAGTACTATATAAAGATTTTCCATGGGAGATTATTTAGGGACATATATGCCTACGTATGAAGCTACGTTAAATGCTAACTTTGTTCATTATAGAGGAATTTCCTGGTAACGAATGTTTTTGTCTTTTTTAATTTTGTGGAAAGAATCTAAAATTTTGCACGACATCAATTTGCGATTTGCAAATTTATAAAATACAAAATTCTGCTTGTGCAACTCTGTTTCACAAGTACACTATAAACTACTTCTTTTGACCAGAATTGCCAGATGTGGCGATTTTTAATTGCTTTTGGCGATATAGAAGTATTGTAAAATACATTTTACAATACTTCAAACATATTAAAAATATTAACGATTTCGGTCACAATGAAACAAAAACATTCATGAATAAATTAACTTTTTGAAACAATTTATAAGTTTAATGGGACCAAATGTTGTTATATAATGTTAGAATTATTATTTTAAAATAATAAAAGTCAATAAATTTTAAAAGTTGTTTACCTAAAATGGAGCAGTATGTCAGAAAAGTGTATTTTAAATTGTATTTCTTTTAATTTAATTATTATTAGCTACTGCAATTATCGTTGGCTTTGTTAAAGCTGAATTTACATTTATAAATTATATGAAATTTTAAGTACTAAAAATTGTACGACACTTTTATCATTTTAGTTAATTTTTTTAGATTTCTTAAAAAAAAACCAAATAAAATTAAAATTTGGTGATTTTTGGAGATTCTGATTAACAATTTGGTGGCAGAGACTTAAAAAAAATCTGTCAACCCTGCTTTTGACTTCTTTCGACTGCTGCTGCTCTCTCAATCTCGTCAAACGAAATCAAGTCAGTAGTTTAGCACTTGTTCAGGCGACTTCAATCCGCTACTTAAAAAATACACTAAACAAAATGTTTGATAAAAAAATGGGAAACAGATTTAAAATTACAAAAATTAATTAATAATATATGTTTTGTGTCTGGTCATTTTACTTTCAAAAATTTCATAGTTTTTTCATTGTAAAACTGAATAGCGTTCATTCAATTTCGTTTTTCCACACACAAGCTCAAATGTAAAGTAGTGTGTGCTGACTCACACTGCTTTAAAGTCAAAAAACAATGGACAGTTTTACAGTTTTTGTGATAATTTTTGATCAAGTTTTTAATATTTGTAATATAAACTTTTACATTTATTGCAAATCAGCTATTGAAAATAAAGAGAAGTAAAATACATACCATGATATAATTATGTATAAACATATGATTTTTTCCTTTTTGCTTGTTAAAACCGCCACTTTATGAAAAAAAAAAAATCCTTTCTCTTAACAGTTGCCAATAACGTCAAACTCCACATTTTAAAAAGTTGTTTAATGAGCCTTGGTAATTTTGAAAGTAATAAGGGATTTGTATCCAAAAGACTCAAATCTGTATTTTTCGAACCATTCTCTATCCTCTTTTTCTTATAAAGATTTTTTTCACAAAATATACAAATAAGTTCATGTTGATCTAAAACGTATAGTTAGACTTCTAATACTTCTTGTTTTAATAAGTTTGAGCTCAGAATCCTTTTATAGTTTAGACTTATCATAATATCTGTTCAGAGCTGGCTTACAATATATGTAAAAAGTAACCTCCTCGAAAGAATAATACTCCTAGAAATGTATAATTTTATTTTTTAAATTTGAAAAAAAAAAAAAGATAAATTGGAATCCTATTAAACATTTACTAATAGCTTTCCTAATCAAAGCAAGGTGAAATATTTCAGTCAAATTTAAATAAGTAACAAAAATCTTACACAAAGTGCAAATAAATAAACAAATAAAAAAAATCATTATTGTGTTAAAATAAATAGATCTCTGTTTAAATAAAAAGATCTCTAAACTCAGATTTCTAATTTTTTTAGTATTATCCCCAAATAGCAAAATTTCATCCCCAAATAACTGCTTAGTCTGAGTTCACACACAGCAATTTTTTTTTCTGAAATTTTTCTATTTTTTCTTTTAAACTTGCATTTTCGTTCATAAGCAAAATTTTCTTGCTTTAATTACCTTGATTTGTTTTTACCTTGAAGTACAAAACCAATTTTGAAGTAAGGCAAGTTTGTTCCTTCATATTCCCTCACGCACTCTCCCTCTCTCTCTCTCTCTCTCTCAAAAGTAATCAGAATTTCAGCAAGAAAATTGCCTTGTGTGAACTCAGACTTACAGTGTCGGCCAAAACTAACTGCACAAAAGTTACTTTTTGATTAATTTGGATATAATGTAACCTTCTATTGGTTTTGAAGAAAAATATTGTTAATATAAAAATTGAACACCAGTTACCGTTATAATAAAATTTTTTTCATATTCATAACATAAAACCTATAAGAATGTTAAATAAACTCAAAAGCAAAAAATTTGCACGATAAAACTAACTGAATAAACTGTTGAGCTTAATATGCTGCGACAATATCTGTGCTTTTAATCACTTCAGAGAATATTTTATTATTAACGTCGGCATTGCTCTCCTAGCTTCCAGGATTGCACAGGATAGTTTATCTGGGTCTTCCACATTGCTCTTTTGATTTACTTTCCATTACGGTTTCCACTTGCTTATGTAACTATTTTTCCAATAATTTTTAGATTTATTTTAGGTCTTTATCATGTTACTACCTGCATTATTTTTCGATACAATTTCTTATTCATTATACCATTAATTTTACATACCGCTCCCAGCTCCTGACCACAAAAACCACCTAAGCCATTACACGTTGCCTCCATGCTTTATAGTACCCCGACAGTGTATATAATGCAAACGTTGATAAGGGGGCTGACTTACGCTTCTCATTTCATTGTAATTGCTTTATTAACTTCTATTTGTCTGAGAAGAAAAACTCTGTTACATTGATTTCGAGTACAGTGAAGGTGCTCTCGCCCTAATTCAGTCTTGCTTTTCTATTTTTCTTGGATATAAATGACCTTTTGCAGACCTGTAGAATTTTAGTCGTCTTCTTTGAATTGTACGTGTGGTTATTTTAATGCTCAATGATTTAAGACTACTTGGGGCAGTCTCATTAAGATTGTTTTGGCTTCCTCTAACAATTTATGTATCATTATTGATAATTGACCATCTTGGCCGACTTCCAAAGTGGATTCATTGAACCGGTACTGACGTTTTTAACTTATTTGTATTGTATCTTGAGTTGAGTTTTCCATATTAATATTTTTCAAAGGTCTTAATGGGTCATAATACTTCGGAAATCTCTAATGTGGTGGTTTTTAAGTCATTCGCAGTATTTTGATTTAATTATTTTAATTTTCATTTTATATATATACATATATATATTATTTAACACAAAAACACAAATGGAATAATGTATATGGTTTTATTTAGAGGGGAAAACAGCCTTCATATAAAAGTAAATATTTTTGTTAAAAATATTATTACTCATACGAAGACAATCTTCTAAATATAGAATTTGTTCAGTTAGTTTTTTCCGATACTGTACATTATCCCCTAAAATTCCCAATAAAATAATACATTTATTTTACAGATTAGTATAAACTACATTAACTTTTTTTACTTCAATCCATTTCCTTTAAAAATGTGCTGATTTGGGTAAGTAAATTTACCTAAATAGTCAGTATTGCAAAAGAAAATGTCCCATAGGTTTAAAAAAAAAAAAAAAAAAAATTGAGATTATATGGAAATCGTTTCAACATCTGTATAAATAAACTTTTTAGGTAAATAATTTACGTAATTTTTATAGTTAATACAAAAAATCAAGTTCCATTGGCGTTTGATAAATTAAAAATGTTGCCTTTCATTATAGTGAAAGGCAACATTTATATTGTTGTAGTCAAGAAACTTAAAAAGGTCTTCAAAATTGTATAAAATACCATAAAAAATTAAAACAAAGTTATATTGTTTACCTTTAATAAATCGCCTAAACGAGTTCCTATCATCAGCCTTCGTAGCGAAAATGCTGTCATACCATTTAGTGATACTGTGAAATATCTTAGTAAATTTAGAAAAAAAAACTAACATTTGTTAACCACATAGAACCTGCCGTAAACAAAGCCACAAAATGTTTTATATAACAAGATAATTATAAAATAGTAATTAGACATATTCTGCTTTATGGATGTCCCATTTGGGGAAAAACAGCAAAAAAAAAAAAAGATGCAAGTAGTTTAAAACGAGGCACTGAAAATGATTTATTAACTTCCACGTTTGTATAGAATACGATACCTCCATGCAAAATATTCACATCCTACTACAGGGGAGAATAATGCAGTCAGAATGTCATTTTTAAATAAATGCCTATCAAGAGGATACTTGATAGTTAATTCCTGTTAACTAACAAACTATCAATGATAGAAATGAATGAATACAACTCAATTCCAGAAAATAAACAAAAGTTTTGCCATAATTTTTCCCGTAATCATTTCTATGATATATTTATTTTTCAATTTATAAGTTTTATATACAATTATCTTCAATTATCAATTATAAAATATCATTTAATAACAAAATTGTAACCCATGAACTTGATTTTAAAATTTGACTAAATAAAAAAAAAAATAATAATAATATTAATAAATAAAATAAAAAAAAAAGTAGCATAGCTTCAGTTATTTTTGATACACTTTATTCAACTTTTTAACAACTAATTATAATATATAATCATTGAAGACCTCTAAATTCTTAATTATTACAAAAACAATAGAGTATCAATTGATCAAATATTACCCTCTTAGCCAGGGATAGAAAAGTTGATACATACTATAGTACTTTTTTGATACTATTTAACATTCAAAAGTACCGAAGTACTCCCTCGAGTCATTTGATACTGCCAAACAATTAGCTGGATATTCCACAATTCGAATTAAAAAGAAAATTTTTAAATGAAAATATATTTTGGAGATGTATAAATTTTAACACCTTTGATTTATATACATTACAATTGGTGTTCATAAGTAATAGTGAAATTGTAATGAATTACGATAATTCAAATAAGTTTATAGGGCAAACAAACTATTATTATAGTTTATACTATACTATATCATAAAATTATAAACTCTTAAATATACAATCATTTCTAAAAACTACAAGTTTATATGCTCTGTAAATCAAATTGAGGTGAAATTGTTCCAATTTTAAAGACATCATCATCATCATCATCAAAAAATAAAGCTGAAGTATTAGATTTTAAAGAATTGATCTTGGACATTTTTTCTTAAGTTCATTTTAAAATAACTATAATATTTAATCTAAATAAAATCACTTTATGATTTGGTATCGTATTTTGAATATACGAATTATATTCTTTGAGTTTTGCAGAACAAAAAATAAACAACTATCAAAAATTTAAATTTCAATACTCTGAGGATGAAAAAAGTACTATTTCAAATTTATTTTGATACCCGAAAATATTTTTTTCAATTTCCATTAATGCTCTCAACCAATCCGTACAATAATCATCTTCTTGCAAAGATTTGAACTAATTTTTTAACTTTATGGCATCATATTCAGTATAGCAGTTATTTTTTACTGTCTTCTTGCGCTGATGTTGATTTTTTTTTTTTTTTTTTTTTAATCCCCAAAAAGTTTCCAAAAATCATTAAAACCAGAAATTCATCTCCAACAAATATTCTAATCCCCAAACCCAAAAGAAATCCGCAATCAAATCAACAAGTAGAAGTAAAAGAGAAAACAAAAACACACAATGAAAAATTCAAGCAAAACAAATAGAAAAACAAAAACAAAATAAGAGAAAACTAAATATTATATTTTAAGAGCAACAAAAAAAAAGAGAGAAAAAGTAAATATAATTTTGTTGCAGTAAATAAAATTTTAGATTTTAAAGAAAAAACAAACTAAAGAAACAAAAACAAATGCAAAAAAGAAAAACATCAAATAAAAACAAAATATAACAAATAATAAAAAGAAAAAACAAAACATGTTTTGACGAAACAGTACTCTATAAATAATAAAACATTTTAGAATTTAATTAAATTCTTTAAAAGCATAAATATTAATGAAATAAAGTACATAACACATATTGAAAGTTTATCTAACATAAAAGACAAAAAATACTGCCCCCAAAGACCCCAATGCGAACAAAATGTGTTAAATGTGTCTACGTCACATAATGGCGCGCTTTTTTTACGAAAGCACAAAAAATCCGCAAGATATGCTAGAAAAACATTTCACTATACCAGCCATGTAATTAAAACAAAATCCAATATATTTTTTTAATTTTAACAGGATTTCTTTTAGCACTAAATCTTTAGAAGTTACAAAACATAGGAAAAAAACCGCCACTAAATTTTAATGTACAAAAATTTCTCTACACTTTCTTTTTCGCTCTATAGAAGTACGGCGGTGTACACACACAGGGCCTGGTCATAGGAAGTCAATATTTGTAGATGAAAAAATTCGTCGTTGTATATAAGATTCCATTGGCAAAACACTTTTTGGTAATTTGTTAAAAAATCATATTTCATAAAATATTTCTGATCAAGTATTACAGCAATAGTACTTGAGTTCCCATATTTATATATATATTTTTTTTTTCATTTCGTATTGTGCTTTATAGCCACTTCTTCGTCGTATATAAACTTTTTTCTGGTGTAAAGAAAAAATTTCCTTCGTATTTTTGTTCAACTTTTTTCTATGGTGGCAGCACAACTCACCGTGTTTAGTTTCGTTTTGGTTATAATTGTATTATTTAATATTTTTAGTTGTAAATTACGCGCAACACTTGTTAACATTTAACGAAGGCATCAAGTGCAGTTTTGATAAACAAAAACAACAAAAAAAATTTACGTGAATAATTTTTGGCGTGTTATTAAAAAAATTTTCACACAGAAATCTTTTCCATCCGTTCGTGCCGAAGTTTGATTTCGTTTTGTGGTATTTCTTCTTCGAGGAATTAGAAAAGAAAATGGCGATGATGAAATATTGGGTTGTATTTTAAAAACAGAGATGCACAAAATTTGTCTCTATAAAACGGAGTTGTTGTTTGAAGTGTAGGAAGCTAATAAAAAGTGTAAATATATAATTATATAAAAGATTTTTAATAAATAAATGAACATTATTTTGTTTTAAAAAATATGATATTTATTCAATACGACTTTTATTCAAAATTATTAATAAATTAACAGTATACGTAAAGAAAGTGTAGCCAACTTTAAATGAAAAATTTTTTGGACTTCTCTGTTTTACTTTACCTAGTGTCTACATTAGGCAAATTTATATTAAAACAAACGTCAAAATCGGTGCGAATATATACAAGGTAACCTTAGTTAAACAGTTGATAATTATTTTGGTTGTTACAGTTGTCAAACTGCATATATAAAAAACAATAATGAATACGCCATATTGTTGTTTTTGTGCAACTGTTGCCACCTTCCACAAATTCACGTTAAGTTTGACGTTTATCTTGATAAAAAAAATCTCTAATGTAGACACTATGTTACGACTGGTAAAAGAGACTTGATAAAATAATAAAAACTATGTCCGTGAAAATAACAAACTTCAACAAATTCTCTTGTGCAGACTACAAATGCGAATTTTCAGCTTTGCAGACACAAATTTAAGTGCTATCAAGTTAAATTTTATGAACTTAGTATTATGATTTCTGCAAAATATGGCAAGATCATTGTATGTATAATGTTGATTGAATTCGAACAAACTAATAATATAAAATATTTTAAAAATTTTAGTTGATATTTATGGAATGAATAAAAATATACCTTTTATTTCCATTATTAACCATTATGTTCATTTAAATTAATACTTTATATTTTTTCTATTATTGTAATAACTCGAACAAACTTTATCATCACATTGTTAGAAATATTGGATGCAAACAAGAAGATGTGGCAAAAATCAGTAAGCGGGGTTTGATAGAGATAAGTCTTGTCTACATTTCCTCATATTTCGTTTTGGATTAGTTTGTTATCTTCTAGTTACTAACTAAATACTTTAATTATATAAATTGGTATACTTTAAGGAGGGTGTAGGATGATTTTTTCTGTGCGTTACAAACATCAGCGCAAACGCATAATACCCCAACTACCAACACCGCTAAATGGAAAGAAAATGAAAAAAATTCCTAAATTAGCAAAAGTAACAAATCGCAAATAAACCGCAAAAAAATAAAAATTAAAAAATGCAAAAAAATGAAAAATTACCAAATGTAATAAATCTCAAAACGGAATGAATCGCCAAATCTCCCAAAAATTTTTAAATCACAAAGAAGTAATAAAATCAACAATTAACAAAAGAAATCAAAATTACCAAAAATTCCGAAATAAAAAACATAAAAAAACTCGTGAAAATTAAAAAAAAAAATCTAAAATACAAATCGAAATCGAAATTAGACGTTTTGTAAAATTAAAATCTCTTGATCACAAATTAATCGCCAAATAACAAAAAAATAAAAATCGGTAGAACACAGACTTAAAAAATTCAACAAATTACAATATATCCTCAAATAATAAGATTGAAATAAATAAATAAAATTTAAGACTATAAATAAAATAGCATATCGTAATTACAAAAACATCGCTAAAACACAAAAAACAATAATATCACCAATTAATAAAAGAAATCGACATAATTACAAAAAAATTGAGAATATCAAATGAACGCAATACGAAAAAATCGCCAAATTACGAAAATAACATAAAATAAAACTTTTTTTAAATTTCTTTTATATTTTGGCAAGTTGGAACTATTTTTTTAATTGTCCTTTTTTAATTCATAATCATTTTATTCATCTATTATTAAAATTAGCACATATTTAAAATTGTTACATTATTATTATTATTATTATTATTATTATTATTATTATTTTAACTCGTATTTTCTTAAAAAAAAATTGATTTTTACTTTTTCTTCGAAAACTGGTACTATTCTTAAATTATACCCTCCGTGATTTTTTTGGAAAATCCATTCTATTAACACTTTTAGAAAACTAGTATTTTATTAAAAAAAAAAGTTGTATTTTTTTTAATTGTTACTTCTTTGTACCCTTCTTTGATTTTATGGATTATTTATAGCTTTTCTTTGAAAGCAAATTAGAAAATTGATATTTTTTCTAAAAATGTTAAACTTTTTTAACTAACTTTTTTAAAAATTGATTCTATGTTTGGAAATTGTTTTTTTTTTTTTTAATTTATATTTTTTATAAATTGCAATTATTTGAATATAGCTATCTGTTTTTGAAAAATGGTACTTTTTAAACAAATTTGGTTCCTATTTAAAAAATGGTATTACTTTTATTAAAATTGTACCTTTTGGAAATTATATTTTACATTTTGTCTTACTTCATTATTAGGTTTATTTTTTAAAGTTTTAAATTTTTAAAAAAATTATGTAAAACTAATATTTTCTTTAGAACTAATAGCCAAAGCTGATAGTACTCTTTAATTGTAAGTTAATATTAGAATTAAGTTAATGAATAGTAAAGGTAATTTTTTTATTGTAAAAAACATGAATTAGGAAATTTCTTTTTAATCATAATATTTTTCTCTGGTACCACTGTCATGTCAAGTAGCGTTGTCTACCATTTGAATAAAACAACCCTGTTTTTTCCACAATTACCGCTACCAAAACAAAAGAAAGAAAACAAAGCACGAAAAAATTCACTTTACAATAAATTCTTGTTCTTAATAAATTATGTTTTTTATTTTAAGAGAAACCATAAATATTTTTATAGTAGTTATAAAATGTGTATTGTGTACACAGTGGAGGGCAAAACTAATACTTATTATAAAGCGAATAATAAATGTTTTTTCTATATCCCCTTTACTAATTGGGTGTTTGCAATTTCAAACAAATCTCTAAACTAATATTTAAATCGGGCTTATAACGATTAATTAATCTCAATAAATTAAGTTTTTTGTTTTTAGAATTATTCGATTCTAGTTCATATAATGTAGAGAGATTAACTAAAAGGCTTTCGTTTAAAGACTTTTGAGGATTTAAATTGATGGCTCTTTCGAAGAGATTAATGGCGTCTTTAAGCTTGCCCGCATAGAGTAAACAAACGCCCATATTATTTAAAATCATGGTATTGCCAGTTTCTAAATGTAAAGCCTTTTGGAAAGTAGCATAAGCTTCGGGAAAATCATTTTTGGCCACGGTAATAAGACCCTTATCTACCAAGTCACGTATATCGGGTTGGGAGCCACTGGAGAAAAATAAATAAAACAGTTATTTTAAAGAAAATTAATTAAACTAGACACGTACATCTTTCTTAAACGACGAGCTTCAGCAAATTTTTGTTCTGCCCCAAATATGTCACCAATTTGTAAATATATCCTACCCCATGCAGAAAATAAAGCACGACGCTCTTCTTTATCTAAATCTGAACCCTCCACAATCATGCTGCGTATAATATCATCGATAAGATTATACTTTTTAAGCTAAAATTTTACATTTAGTAAAAATTTATATAATTTTTTTAAAAATATAATACTCACTATAATTGCACAATTAACTATCGCATGCAACACCCTAAGCTCCCTTTTTTTCCAGAAATTTTGTCCTTCCTGGATTTGTTTACCCGCATAATATTGCTTAATTTCGTTACAAATAACATAAAGCTCAGATAGACGATCCAAAGCCAATTGAGGATTTCCCAAATAAATGGGCATTTCTGCCAGTAATAAACGAAAAGAAAAGCAAGCTATAGAGCCCGTTTTGCCAGGATACATTTCAGGATAAAACTAAAAGAAAATGGTTATTTAAAATCTTTGGAAATATTGAAAATATTACTTTTATTCCTACCTCATAGTAAACATCTGGTTTATTAAGTTGATCAAAAGGCTCAGCCTCTTGTTGGAGCAACTCAAACTCGCTCAGTTTGGCTAGCAAAGCAAGACGTGTAAACCATAATTGTAAAGAATGTGGAGAATGCTTAGCTGGTTGTCCAGCACGTCCATAGCCCTGGCCATAAATAGTTAATAGTCTCCCGGTAAGATTTACTGCCGCCCTATAACAGCCAGCTACTATAAGAGATCTTAAGCCTCGTTCATCTTGCGTAACATTGTCTACACCCAAAATTTTACGTTGAGCCAATTCCGTTTCACCCAAATGTCTAGAAACTGCTAAAGCTATTGAATCGGGCTGAGCAAGTAATAAAAGAACTTAAATTTTTAAATATATTATAAAGACAATTTTAAATCTATCTTACCAAATCATTTGCTATCTGTATGCCTGGCATAGTCAGCAATGGAGGCACTCCAGGTTCTGTATGTGGTGGTTCCCAGAAATGTCTTATATCGTCGCTTATCTTTAAATCATCTTCTAATTCTGATAGATTCTCTATATAATCAGGTGGCTTAAAACCTCCTGTAAATGTATTGGAAGTCAAATTGCCTGGTTGAAAAACACCACTCACCGGTGGCGAGGAGTTATTCTCTGGCATAGTTGTTTGCGTAGGATTTGCAACATCTGCAGGTTTTTGTATGGCTAAAGGTATTTGCTTTGCATTATTTTCTGCAACTTAAATAAAAATAGCAAAGTAATTGTAAATTTTTATGAAGAATTGATTTGCTTAAAGCTTTTAAAAATTACCTTGCTTTTCCTGAGACCCGGCCAGTTCATCAAAGAAACTAGGCGGATCATTAGCAAAGTATTGACTCAAACTAGGTGCTGCATTATTTGTTTTATTTTCCATGGCAAATTTATTATATTTTTGTTAGAAAAATATCAAAAAAAATGTCTGCGTTTTTAGTGTTTTTCTCTATCGTTACTCCTCTTTTTTGTAAACACAAAAAAAAAATAGCTGTATCAGCTGTTTTCCTTTGACATTCGTGTGTCAAGATGGAAGAAAAAATGATTAATATCCCTGAGTTTATGAATTTGGGAATCTGGGGAAATTGATTTTTAACTTGATGAAAATTATACTACTTTTGGAACAAATTATGATCACTGGACCATTTGAAACAAAAATATTTTATTTTTAACAGTAGTAAAAGTTTTTCGTGTAACCGGTCTTTGCCCGGGCTCAAAAAAAAATATTGTAAGTTCCGGTATATTAATAAAAAAATGCAATTTTTCATCCAAAGGATTTAATGAATATGGTAATATTATATATCATTAGAGAAGTATTTTAACACATTTTTAACGGTATTAATATAACTAAAATCATATATGTATTAATTTAGATATTCAGAAAAATATATCCAAATTTTAGAGGCACATAACTTGTAGACTAGGAGTTTACACTACTTTAATCACTAGTACTACTACTAGTATAAAAATTATTTAAAAATCATGTGGGCTGGTGTCCTTAATTTACGCTTTTGATCGGCATGTACTGTTTATTATTTTTAAATGTTTAATTATTAATTTTTTTAATGTATTTACTTATTTATTAATTCATTTATTTAACTATTTATTTAATTTAATTTATTTTATTCATTTATTTATTTATTTATTTAGTTTTTTTTTATAGTTTTTTAGAATGTCTGTATTTTTAGCTTAAGTTCATTGAATAAATGTAGAAGAATACATTGTAAAAGTTTTATTGGACACTCTGAAGAATGGAATGCAATTTTTAGTCAGCCACGACCGTCATCTGCACCCTTTAGCGTCCCACCGTGGTGTTCTCTATAAACATCATCTATTTAACTTACAACTTTTCGGGAAATGGAATTTTGTTAACCTAACAGCTACGCCATTTTAATTTTTAGAGCCAAAAAACAAAAAGAAGAAAAAATAAAAAAAATGCGTAAAGTAAAAAGAAGACATTTTGTGGAAATAACAGAAAAACAGCGAGTTGGTGAGTCCTAACTTAAAAAACTAAAACAATACATTGTATATCTAAAAAAAACCTAAAAATTAAACTATACATATATAAAGTGAAAACAAAAATTTTAAAGAAAAAATAAAACCTAAAATGTAATGAAAATAAGAAAAAAAACTACTTAAAATTTTATAAAAAAAAAAAATAATTATAAAACCTCAACTCAACTTTAAATTTTATAAAAAAGGTTAAAAAATAAAAACTACTTAAAATTTTATAAAAAAAAAGGTTAAAACTTAAAAACTACTTTAAATTTTATAAAAAGCTTAAAACTTAAAAACTACTTAAAAAATTGAAAAAATCTATGTACAATTTGAAAAGAGTAAAAGTTAAAACTTAAAAATTAGATAAAATCTAAAAAAAAAAATAAAAAAACTATCTGAAAACAAAATTAAAAGAAAAAAATACAAAGTGTGCTCGTTTTAGGCACTACCTACGATTTATATAAGGAGAAAAATAACAATAAAAATATAAATATATAAAAAGTGAAAATATGCGATTTTTATTTATTTTTATTTTTTTTTTTTTTTTGAAATTTGAATAATATGCCATTTACACCAAACCAAAACTAGTAGCTTTTGGCTTCATTCAGTTTTTGATTAAAAAACTACATAAATTTCTTTAGTTTTTTCTTACAAATCAAAAACCATTTTCAGCAAGTTTTTATTTAAATCCAAATAAAAACTACTGACATAATTATTTATGATGCAGCCTGTTCAATTGACAGCAAGCTTTTATATACAATGCAAATGAAAATATTTTTGCTTTTCTTGACTTTTTCTATTTGTTATACAAATTTTATTAATATATAATTTTTAAAATATTGTTTTAAACATTTTAGAAAAGAAAAAGCAAATTGGTTTTAAATAAAAAAAAATTGTACAAAAATATATGTGTCAACAAAAACCAAATAGAGAGAAAACCAGATATGTAAACGACTTGGTTTTTTAAATTTAGTTTTAACAAAAACAGAATAGTTTTTGTTTGGTGTAAATGGTATATAAAATAAATTACTTACAATTCCATGACATAGTGTCTACATTAGAGACTTTTTTATCAAGACAAACGCCAAACTTGACGCGAATTTGTGGCAACAGTTGCACAAAGACAACAATATGGCGTATTCATTATTGTTTTTTATATATGCAGTTTGACAACTGTAACAACCAAAATCTACATTAGAGACTTTTTTATCAAGACAAACGTCAAACTTGACGCGAATTTGTGGCAACAGTTGCACAAAGACAACAATATGGCGTATTCATTATTGTTTTTTATATATGCAGTTTGACAACTGTAACAACCAAAATAATAAGCAACTGTTTAACTAAGGTTACCTTGTACATATTCGCACTGATTTTGACGTTTGTTTTGATATAAATTTGCCTAATGTAGACACTAGGTAAGATTTAACACAATATAATAAATGGTTACTCTCTTCTGCTTGCGTTATCTCTCATATTATATCAGCATTAACCTCAGGTCTACAACTGAGATTAACGCTGATATAATATGTGAGATAACGCACGCAGAAGAGAGTAACCATTTTGTTTATATTATGTTTTATCTTAAATAAGGGGTACACGTACTCTAATAAATCCTATAAGATATCATTATTTTCAATCAGTCGCAGAACAAACATGTACTTTTTATTTACAAAAATCGCACGTTTTTAACACAATTTCTATAAAAAAAATTTTTAAATGTAAAACAATCATTAAAAGAAAATAATTTTGCAAAAAAACATTGTTTTTTTAGTAATTTCCAAAATATATAAGCACACACACATACAAACTTCCGTGTGTGTGTATTTTTTTGACAGTTCATCTTATAAGATGGTTGTGTAGAGAAATCTCATCACAACAGTCTCATAATACATCTTATAATACTAATATTTGAATCTACACGTGAAATAATTCTCTCAGAGAGCGAATTTGACACTCTCTGATAGAAAAATGTTACATATTATGTTACGTCTAGACGGGCTGTAATCTCAGTTGTAGACCTGGTAACCTGGTAGGCAAAAAAAAACTGTTTAATTTTATTTGTATTGTCAGCATTTGGTTTTCAACAAAAAATGGATACTCCTGAAGTAAGTTATAAAAAATGACGATTTATTTGAAAGATATTTTTAAAGTAGAAAATTAAGAGATATGGGAGTTATATGAAGAAATTTTCGATAAAAACGGAATAGACATGCAAAAAAATTCAATATTTTTATATTAAATTAAAAGAAAAAAATATATATGTATATAATTTATATACTGTAGACCAGAAAAAAATTACTTCTTAGATCTCTTTAAAAAGTTTTAAAAAAATCCAACAAATTAAAAAAAAAACATGATTTAAAAAAGTGGCCTTTTGGAAATGACTCATTAGAATGAAAAATAAAATATAAAAAATTTTATAACTGGTTCTTGAACCGTTTTCTAATGCTTCTATAGAACTAGTTCTGAATATGACAATTTCAAACAAAAATCATTGATTAAAGAACTAGATTAAGAGCCGTTCCATAGAGTGGCCACTGGCTAGGTAACTCTTCCACAGAACTAGTTCTGGAGGTGATAATTTTGAACAAAAATCATTGGTCGTAATGGCAAATTAGAACAAGTACAGGCTATTTTCATACTTTCTGGAACTAGTTATAGAACTAATACAGTTTTTCCTGGGAGACTTCTTTTTTATTTCTGCTTTCGTAAATTTAAAAAACTTTTTTTGTTTATATAAAATTAAAAATATATTATTTTTTATGTAAAAATCATTAAATAACTTATTTATTAAAAAAAGCAATAACGAAACAATGCAAAGAAATCAGAAAATAACTTTTATTGTAATAATGATTAACATATTATAGTTCCCATAAAATTCTAATTTTATCAACATAATTATGTTGTTTTTAGTTTTTCCCTTTAATAAGAAAACACCCGAAGTACTTTTAATAATTTTTCTATGTTTATTGCATTTGTATGTGTTCACTTTTTTTATACTAACTATTACTTACTATACTTCTCCAGGGCCATAGATTAATAACTAGATTTTTATGTGAGAGACAAAAACCTAATTCAGTTGTCAGCAAACTAATTCCCCTATATTAATTATTATATTTGCTTAATATAATATAATATAATATAATATAATATAATATAATATAATATAATATAATATAATATAATAATATAATCAAATAAAATTTAAATTTGGCGATTTCTGATTAGCAATTTGGCGACAGATTCTTAAAAAATCTGACAACCCTGTCCACACAACCGTTGTCAGCAGTGTGACCAGATGTGAAAAAAATAATCAGCTAAATCGTATTTAAAATAAAGCTAAAAAAATGCTAAAAATTATTTAAAAATGCTAAAAAATAATGCTAAATAAATAAAGTATTTTTTCAGTGGAATATTTTTCTTTTCAATTTTTCATAATGTTGACCTTATGTAACAAAACAGAAGAGAAACAGAACCGATTATATAAACAGGAGAAGAAAGATAATAATATGTATAAGATGAAGGATAAGAAAAAGTAATCAAATTCACATAATAAAGCCTACAATATTATGTACTTCACACCTAGTTATGTACATCACACGAGTGGAGCAGAATCAATTTTTTTTTTAAATAAATCTGTAACTTCTAATCTGTGTTTGGAATGGAGTCCATACTTTTTATGATTTTTGGAAATAAACTGAATTGTTTGTTAAAAATTGTTTTTTGGAGAAACTTTAAATATTTTATCTCTAATATAATATTTGTTAGTTAAAATATCCTAACCAAATTTTCGGTGATTATTGATTTTGTCAACTAAGATGGTAAACATTAAAAATTTCAGATTTTTTGTAAAAGAAAAAAAAATGCCACAATTCCCATAAAAGCGGTGAAAATCCCAAAAATGGAATTTTTTAGATCAAATTTCGGAGGGTCTGTACTTAGCTTTATTAGGCGTTTAAGTTTGCTTATAATTTTTGAATTATTTCTGTGAAGATATCTTTCAGAAAAGTATAAAATTACCATATGTTCTTAAAGAAATTTATTTTAGAAAAAAAAGTGACCATTTTTTCGGCAAAAAAAATATTATTTTTTCAATTTTCAATTCCAAAATCTAAAAAATTAATGATTTTTCAATAGCTAATTTTGTTCCTTACCGAAAAAAAAAATAAAAAATCGGATATTAGGCTATATATTGAAAAAATTGGGCCCAGATTTTGCAAGATAGATAGTCGAAACTTTATAGGCCTTATAGGGGGCTTTAAGAAGATGTAAAATTATTTAAAATAAGATAAGAAACAAAATTTTGATAAGCGGTAACAAATTTGCTATGTCAGGTGTACCCTATTTTGAACCCCTTCTGCTATGCCTATGTGAAATTTTATGTAAATCCAACTAGCAGATTAGAAGTTACGGATTTATTTCCATAAAATTTCCATTCTGCACTATTGTGGACCATCCAGTTGCTCGTGGCATTGGGCACCATCTAATTCAATATGTTCTTACAGTTCCTTAACATACTTGCGTAACTTAAAAAAAGATCGGTGTGCCGTTGTTCCATCTACTTGACCTAGATATAATCTGACAATGCTCCGTGATAATTTGGATTATTATGTAGAAACCGACTGTTCTACTTTCCATGCATTGTCAGTTCTGTTCACGATCCACTAATTTAATACCTTCAAGTTCATGTTAAAATAACGATACATATTTGCTTAAAAACTAAATGATGAGGTATCAAGTAAATATATCTCTATTTCAAAACACTGGAAAAATATATTTAATATTTTTAAATAGTATATAATATTAAGTATATAATATTTAGTTCACGAAGCGAACTAAATAATCTTTTGAACTAATCACTTAGTACTTGCCCTTTTCTTTTAATTTGATAAGTTTTTGCTGATGCTGTTATTAAAATTATTACTTTCATTAATAATTTTAAATTTTGTCCTTATTCTGCTAAATAATATGGCCAAAATGCTAATGAAAATTTTGCGTCTAAATCGAAGTAAAAAATGCTAAATTTAGTATTTTTGGTAAATGGTCACACTGCCAACCAGATTGCTAGTCGAAAATCGCCAAATGTAAGTTTTATTTGACTTTTTAAAGAAAAAATAAAAAAAGTTTTAGTGTAGAATAATTTTTAGTGATTAAAATTTAGTATAATTTATACATGTAAAATCAGCTTCAACAAAGACAATGATAATTGCAGTAACTAATAGTAATTACACAGAAAAAAGTTTGTGCATAAATATGTATAAAAATTACTTTCATTGATTTTAGTTCATAATATTTAAGAATAATGTCTTAAACACTTTTTTAAATTTTTTGAATCAAATCAAAAAAACTTAAACAAATTGTTTAAATTTTCATTTATATTTTCAATTTGTAAATGCATGTTTGAAATTTTCTTTGGAGAATCTTTAGTTTTTAATGATTTTTAGATACATATTGGGAACAGAAGAATATAATAGAAGCTTTTTTTATTAAAATGATGCATATGCATATGCCGTTCTATAGAACGGCAGCAAATTTATACAAATTTCTAAACATTACTTTTTAACAGCTTTTTATTGTAAAGTTGTCATTTAAAGAGATTTATTGTTAATATTTTCATGTATAACTATTTTCATTTACAATTTGCAATCAAATCTAATGAAACCAAACCAAAGATCTAACAAAATTTTTGCAAAATCCGTAAAATTTTTATTAAGTACAATTTAATAATATCTATGAACAAAATTTTATTTTTTATGAAAAAAGTTTGGGAAAAGAAAAGTCATGTTTGATTAATAATATTTATGAACAAATGTTCAAATAAATATATGAATTTTTTACCCTATGTGAATAGAAAATTAAATTATAATTTAAAATGCATTTTTCTGATAAACACACATATATCTCCATTTTAGGGTAACAACTTTAACAAAAATTTATTGACATTTGTTAAAAAAAAAAAAGTAATTCTAAAATCGTATAACAACATTTGTTCTCTTATACTATGTTCCACTGTCGACTTGCCGAATTTTGGATCGAAATCCTCAAACTAAGTTGAAGTTAAATTTATAAATTTTGTTTTGTTCGATGGGCAAATACTGAAAATAGTCAATTGCTAGTAAAAATACGTAATCATATTTCTCAACAAATATTTTTTAAAAAACATTAAAAAAAATCAGCCAAATAAAAATTGTCACCAAATGAAATGTAAAAATCGCTACATAAAAACGTCTGCCGCCAATCCCCCGCTGCCCAAAAAACACCTTTTTGAAATTTATCTTACTAAAAAAGCACCACTCAGAAGTCGCTCTATCTGTGTTAACCGAGCGATCATCGAAGAAACATTGTCCCAATGGCCTGAACAAAATCCAAGCCAAAATAAAGACAAAGCTCAAAACCTCACGCTACAGATAAAGCGATATACCTCCTCATCGCGGGTGATTATTTTTTTATTTAGCAAGCTAAATAAATGAAGACATACTGCAGAAATGATCCTGTGAAGTATAGTCTTAAATTTCAGTAGCCAAACTAAAATTATTTCAATCAAATATAATATAAACTGAATGAGAATTATTATAAAAATTCTCATAATGACGAAGAACACAAATGATTAAAAACAAAATATGAATACACAACTGAATGAACGCACATAAACATAAACGAATATAGAGAATCAATAACAAAAAGCACTGTTTAAAAATAGAAATACATAGTACGTATTTTGTGTGTGCGTGTTGTTGCTGTTTTTATTATTGCTTCGTTTTATGTAGTTCGATGATGTAATTATAAAGTGACCGCACATCTATAAAAACAACAATTGCTTGTATTTTGTTAGTGTAAAACCACTGCATATAATGTAAAAATGCTATGAACAAAAAAGGAGAAAATGAAGGAAAGAAAAGTAAATAAACGTGGCAACAAATATTATATGCTCATACAAAAACAATTTGACAGTTTCGCGCGCTATGTATATAAAAAAATTGTAAATCTGGTGGTCTTATGAGAAGTCACTGTCTTAGTACACTATGGATAGTTTGTCGTTTGTGTGTTTATTAAAAATTGTTTTCGGGTTATTAGTGTAAATAAGTTTTTCAGTGAAAAAGCTGTATTGGCACAAAAAAAAAAAAAAATATACATATTTATGTATCAGCTTGAGAAAAGTTACAGGTGTTTGTCATAAAAAAGTTTAAATTTTTTCCTAAAAAGTTACTTTTCTAAATTTTTTAAAATAAATTTTCAATACGTATTTATTTTCGATTCAAAATTTCAAAGAATAAAAAAATCCAAAAATGTGCTTTAGAGGATCTATATTTTTGGATGATATTTTTTCGTAATCATCAATTCGTATTCAACCGATTACGATGATATGATTTTATAAGTTTAGTTGACTAAATATTCTCTCAACATGCATATGCATTTGAAAATACATATTGTTTTTTTTTTTTATATTGTTGGATAATGGCACTTCTTTAGCATCCTTCAGATTGAGAGATATTTATTCAGTTTTATTGTCTTGTTATCAAGGAGTGAATGCTGCGTGAATAAAATTAGAAAATTTAAAACATTTAATTCTTAAATCTATAAATAAATTATTTTTATATAACTGCAATGTTATTTTCTTAAGTGTGACAATTAATTTGGATATTTTCTTTATATGATGAAAATCCCACGATTTTTTCTATTGCCATAAATTTAGTTTTAACCAATTCAAGAGCACATTACTTAAATATTCAACTTTTCCAGAATTTGTCTCAAAAAGATGTACTATCTTATTTTCTCGATTGTAATACTATTTCTAATAAAAACATCGCTAAAGTTACTTTTTATGTAATTTCGAATATCGAAAATGTATTGTCAAAAAACAGAATAATTTCATCCAACACGGAGAACAAGATTGTTACTTGCACGTAAAAGAGCATATTTTAATTTTAGGTTTCTTCAACAGAGTTGCTTATTCTAAATGGACTTCTGGATATAATTTTTACACATAGTGCATAATTTTTTTGAGGGATAAAAAGTTACGAAAATAAGGTTAAAAACAAAACAATTTAACAAATGTAACCAAACGGCAACACTGGTATGTATAAACGTACACGTGTACAAAAATAATTGTTTATTTAAATTCTACGTTAAAAAGAATTTTGCTTAGTTGTTTTACTCAAATTTATGATAAGATACGGAAATTCAACCCCAATGTATGGGGAATAAAATGGATAACAAAACGCCTGAAATTGTGTCAGATTATAATAAATATCAAGTGTTCTTTGCTTCAAGTCTACAACTGAGATTAACGCTGATATAATATGTGAGATAACGCCGGCAGAAGAGAGTAATAATTTTGTTTATATTATGTTAAACCTTAAAAAAGGCAGAAGAGAGTAACTATTTTGTTTATATTATGTTAAATCTTAAAAAAGGGGTACACGCATTCTAACAAATGCTATCAGATATTATTATCTTCAATCAAGCACAGAGTAAACATATCGTTTTTATTTAAGAAATTCACACCTTTTTAGCACAATTTTTATAAAAATTTTTTAAAAACGTAAAACAATCATTAAAAGGAAACAATTTTACAAAAAAATATTGTTTTTTTTTTTTTTTTTTTTTTTTTTTTTTTTTTGTAATTTACAAGATACACATGTACATACAAAAACTTTCGTAATTGTGTAAAAAAATCTCATCACAACAGTCTCATAATATTTCTTATAATACTATTATTTGAATCTACACGTGAGATAATTCTCCCATAGATCGAATTTGACACTCTTTGACAGAAAAATCTTACATATTCTGTTACGTGTAAATGGGCTGTTACAAACTTCCGTCAACCATTAACAAAATTTTTCCTGTATGCTGTTTATATGAATTAACACGGCGTTTGTAAATATGTATGCCTCGGTTTTGGTTGGTGTGGCGGAAAAATTCCTTCATTTTATTTCTGTAAATGCAATTGTAGACCACAAAAACATGTACTTAAATGCATAGAAAGCAACTAAAAATCCAATTTGTAACTCAGCTGTCAAAAGAAAGAACGGATCTCTTTGTAAATGTGTGTTAGTAGAATTTTCTTCAGAACTAATTTAGAGTATTTTTTTTTTTTTGCTGCATGAATTAAAAGAGTTGGACTTGTTGTTTTCTTCTTAGCTACTTGTTTTCTATGCTTAAATGGTTTCACTTTAAATGAAATATATTTTTCCTGATTGTGCAAATACGATTAATGTTTATAAGAATTTAGAAGAGAAGTTCTTTAAATTTCTTGCTCTTATATTTATTATAAGTGTTTTAATGGCTGCAACCTGAATAAACCGAAGATATATATACATATGTACATATAAATTATGTCCAGAGTATGCAAAACCCACTGTTTGGAAACTGTTCGTCAATAAATCTATTTATATTTATTCCTTTTACTTATAAAAATTAACGACATTGATTTTAAGGCGTTGCAAAAAGAGGCCAAAATCAATTATGCCACCAAAAAATGGTCTTAATTATGTGGCAATTTTATGTTATAGAGTGATGGTCAAACTTTTTATGAAGTAATTAACTAAAAAAACTGGCATCTCTGCCTCAAAATAAAAACATCGTGTTAATTTTTACTAGAAAAAATTAATTGAATTTTTAAAATAAAAAGTGTAAAAAATCTACTTCAATTACGAAATTTATATCAGACTCGTTATAATGTATAATGAAGCTTTGTGTGTTCTTAAAGACAAAAAATTCTATTATTATACCCATGAGTTTAAGGTACGCAAAAACTTTTAAATTGGTTTAATTTGGACTATCAAAAGTGGACACAAAGATAATTGGCAAAGAATTTGTCAGCTCCCTTAATATAAACCTTACCGGCATTAAGGAACTAGCAACAAAGAGATCAAGTGTAGATGACGCACTCTATCTTATCGAGTTTGATCGTTAACATGTTTCAAAAAGAGAGGTGATAAAAATAATATATTTTTGTAATATTTCTGTGTATTGGAGAAAACTTCTAAAGGGCAACAAAGCTTCCACACAATGCTCCAAATGTGCTATGTATGGACCGTATCGTAGTGTGTTCAGATTGCGCAGGAAGTCACGATTATGCAGTTTGTTCACTTAACAAAGGTATTAGTAATGCTAGTATAACTTATAAGCATACTTCAATTACGAAATTTATATCAGACTCGTTATAATGTATAATGAAGCTTTGTGTGTTCTTAAAGACAAAAAATTCTATTATTATACCCATGAGTTTAAGGTACGCAAAAACTTTTAAATTGGTTTAATTTGGACTATCAAAAGTGGACACAAAGATAATTGGCAAAGAATTTGTCAGCTCCCTTAATATAAACCTTACCGGCATTAAGGAACTAGCAACAAAGAGATCAAGTGTAGATGACGCACTCTATCTTATCGAGTTTGATCGTTAACATGTTTCAAAAAGAGAGGTGATAAAAATAATATATTTTTGTAATATTTCTGTGTATTGGAGAAAACTTCTAAAGGGCAACAAAGCTTCCACACAATGCTCCAAATGTGCTATGTATGGACCGTATCGTAGTGTGTTCAGATTGCGCAGGAAGTCACGATTATGCAGTTTGTTCACTTAACAAAGGTATTAGTAATGCTAGTATAACTTATAAGTGATACAACTGCATAAAGAAGAACTTAAGAACCGTTAACCATAGAGCTGATGACCGAAACTTCCTAAGACGTTAAGAATACTTAGAAATGCGACATCGAGTGACATCTAGATCTAAGGCGACCAACAGAAAACTTTTTTCTTATTTTAACAAAGGTAATCATTATTTTTCTCATTTGCCAAGACAAGAACCACAAAATAATGCATGTAATTTCCGCGCTAATGGTATTTTGTATTCTGAGGTAGCTAAAAACAAAAGCTACGAAAGGAATAATAAAGCTGATATTTCAAGTGAAAGGCTAATGCAAGTGTTCTTTTTTGTTTTTTTTTTTTTTTTTTGATGCTGTCGATGCTTTGCAAAGATGTCAGAATGAGTAAGACAAGCTACGACTTTTGGGTATAATGCTTCAACATGCCACATAATTTAACCGGTAGACATAACGTTTATGTTATGCGTTGGAATGCTCAAGACATAACAACTGAGTCAGCAGCTGCCCAGCTGGAATACGTTTTACACAAAAGGAATATATTAATATTAAGCATACGTTGTTACCAAAAATAAAAGCAAGTACTGCTGAAAATATTTCAGTACAAGTTAATAGAAGGCCAGTTATATTCACTTCAGAGTTTTGGATAATTTTGAAGCTGTTTTGGATAAATAAACTTCATTTTCAAACGACTATTTTATTTTCGGTGATCTGAATGGCTATCATCCCTGTTCAACCGTCCCCATTTTTCAAAATTTGAGATACTTCCAAATGTTTTACAGTTGGACTATGTACCTATACCTTGCGTTATTTCTGGACAAGTTCAAAATATAATATATTCAGTTCCCTTCTTTATTATCGCGCATACTGGTTAGCAAACAGAAACTGGGTGGAAAATTAAATTAGGTATCATAAAATTAACCAACCAATAAATTAAAATCCATAGTTAAAGAAGTATTTAATAAAACACCTGTCGACTATAAAAATTCTTTTCATCAAGAAATCTCTGATATTAGTAAAATGTTAATTAGTTTGAGAAATAAATATAAACAGGAGCTACTAAATAAACTAAACTATTAAATAAACTAATTGATTTCCACCTTAATAAAAACTGAAATGAATCCTCGTCGAAATTTATTTCAAATTTGACGGTGAGCTCTAAAAAATTTTGGAAAGTAAAAATAGCCCTCAAAGGAAACAAATGTATTTTTTTGATCTTCATGTAAACGGTGAAGTTTTAAAAACTGGCCCTAAAAAAGCCATCTCAATAGCAGACGTATTTGGTAATTCACACACCATTACTTTAAATAATTATTCACTTATGGACACAGCTTTCACTAGATTTGTTCATAATTTTAGCTATAAAATTATTGACAGATTGACCGTTAAACTTACCAACTAAGCTGAAGTTAAATCATTTGTACTTTTATAGAAGAACAATAAAGCCCCAGGGTTTGATGGTATTAATAACATTATCCTTAGAAATATGCTTGATTACTTTTTTGAAATCTTAAGTAAACTTTTCAATTCTTGTTTAAAAGTCATCCTAGTCCGGAAAGGATTCTAAATTACCGTCTAGCTATAGACCAATCAGCATACTAAGCATATTGGATAAAGTTTTTAAATAAATAAATTAAATAATTTAAAATTTTTCTAGCCTGAATAATATTAGCCTTTGGTTTCGATTTAACATAACACGATGGCCTCATTTTTAAACTAATTCCTTTAATTATCTAACGTATCTGCAAAAGATAATAAATCTATTTAATCTATAGATAACATGCTATCTAGTATCTATAGATACATATATATAATATATATATATATATATATATATATATATATATATATATATATATATATATATTCCAAGATATCATTTCTCAAAATTTTCGTCCTGACATTACTTTTTCGTTAGGTGGACCAAAATGAAAAAAGGTCATCTTTTAGGGTTTTTCGGATTTTTTTTCCATATTTTTTTTCCAAAGGAACATTATGAAAATTTAATGACATAACAAAGATTTGGGGCCAGATCCAAATGAGTACGAAATTTTGTAATTTTTCACAAAAAATTTGGTATCTGAATTTTTTACACATAAATAAAAAAAAAAAAAAAAAAAAAAAATAAGATCAAAATTATACAATATAATCCTCTGGTTTTTTCCGTGGTATATTTGCTTTTTTACTCTTTTAGCAGCGCCTTAAAATCAATGTCCTTCTTTTTTATAAGTATAAATAAATTTATCGACGAACAGTTGCCAAACGGTGGATTTTGCATACTCTGGCGATAATTTATGTGTACATACATACATACATGTATCTTATAGTTCTTTGAATTTTTCAGAAAGCAACCATTAGAGCATTTTTAATGTATACAAGGTAGAGTAGGAAATTTAAAGAACTTCTTTTCAAAATTCTTATAAAAATTAATCGTATTTTCTCAAGCAGGAAATATGTATCTCATTCAAAGTAGAACCATTTTGTTTTTGTGGTCTAAAATTGCACTTGAACACTTGATATTTATTACAATCCGACAAATTTTCAAGCATTTTGTTCCCCATACATTGGGGTTGAATTTCCATATCTTATCACAAATTATAGAAACATAAACTAAAGGCTCAACCAGTGAACAAAAAATTCATCGTATCGCAGTCTGCAGTTTCAACCTGCTTAATGTAGATGTATGATAATTCGTGGTATAGTATCGCAGAAATGTATAGAAAATAGATTTTTACGTAGCTACGTGACTTTTTGATAACCCTGTAGTTTATTTTCTTTACAAAATAACCAAAGAACAGAGTTGTTCACACAATGAATGTTCAAAATCTATGATACTTTTACTTTTGTTGACTGTTTGGACAAAATGTTTCACGCTTCTTTTCGTCATTTTACGTTGCGTCGCAAAATTGACCGGTTGGACCTTAAGAAAAATTCGTTTTAACATAGAATTTAAGCTTACGTTCATATACATATGCATGTACATACATACCAGTGTTGTCGTTAAATTTGTTGCATTTTCCCTCATCATTTACATTCTAATATATCACTCTGTTGAAATTTAAAATTAAATCTTAAATATGCCTCTTCATGCACGTAACAATCTTTGTTCCTCTTTGCGGATGAAATTATTCATTTTTTTGACATTTTCGGTATTCAAAATTCCCCAAAAAATAACTTTAGCGATGTTTTTAGTAGAAATAGTATTACAATTAAGAAAATAAAATAGTACAAACTTATTTTTCATCTCTCTGAAACGATATGTGTGATAACGTCGGCGGAGGAGAGTAAACCATTTGTTTATATTATGTTAAATCTTAAATAAGGGGTACACGTATTCTAATAAATCCTATATCATTATTTTCAATCAGTCACAGAGTAAACATGTCATTTTTATTTAAGCAATTCGCACTTTTTTAGCACAATTTTTATAAAAATGTTTTTTAACATGTAAAATAAACACTAAAAAGAAACAATTTTACAAAAAACATTGTTTTTTTTAGTAATTTCCAAAATACACTTGCACACACACAAACAAACTTTCGTATATGTGTATTTTTTGACAGTTCATCTTATAAGATGGTTGTGTAGAGAAATTTCATCACAACAGTCTCGTAATACATCTTATAATACTAATATTTGAATCTACACGTGAAGTAATTCTCTCAGAGAGCGAAGTTGATACTCTCTGACACAAAAATATTACATATTATGTTACGTCTAGACGGGCTGTTAGACACTTTCTGACAGAAAAATCTTACATATTCTAAAAAGATATTGCTTTAGAAATAAAATGACAATAATTCAAGAAGTTCCAAAGTCTAGAATAAGGCAAATGTACAATTAAGTTGTAACGTGCTGATCTGGTAAATTTTATCTTTTTAAAGATATAGTCAGGTTCTTTAGTAAAAATTACTTTATGAATAAATAATAATATTCTAAATTATTGTATAAATTATTTAATTTAATAATTTTAAACTATTTTGTAATATTAAGGTTGCTTATTAGTAAATCTCTTTATATTTTGGCTGCGGGTTAGGGGATGAATTATATTAATTGAACCGATCTATATTTTACCCAATGATTATAATTACTCTCAAGTAATTATAATCATTGGGTAAAATAAAGAAAGAAAGAAACAGGGTTATTAAGCCTTCTTTAATTTAAGGATTGCGGAATTATGATTCTTAGCTATTTAGGATGAATTTGATGAAGTATAAACGTTAAGTAACTAATTTAAAGGTAAGTTATAATTAAAGTTTTATTTCCTTTAACGTTTTTCACGTTATGTTTTACAATTCAATAAATTTGAGTTAGAGCATAGGATGATTACAAAGGTAAGTATAACAGCACGACTTATTGTAGTGAATGTAGAATAGCAAGTGTTAATTTTTATTGGAATTAAATTTTAACGAACTTCGGTTTTTAATAGATTAGCTATTTGTAGCGAGTAAATTATGTTATTTACAGGGATGGAAAACTGTAATTATATTAAGTATTTAATATAAAAATTATAAATAATAAAATTTTATTTTATTTATTTTTTCTTTTTTTTTTATTTTTAATAATTTGTGTATTAAAACATAGTTTGAACTTATTTAAAACTTTGAACATTATCATTGATTCATAAAATTATTTTTACTAAAAAGATAAAATTTACGTAACAATAAAAAATAGTGGGATTTTCGTCACATAAAGAAAATATCCAAATTAATTGTCACACTTAAGAAAATAATGTTGCAGCTATATAAAAATAATTGATTTATAGATTTAAAAATTATTTTTTTAATTTTATAATTTTATTCACGCAACATTCACTCTTCGATAATAAGACAATAAAACTGAATCCTAATTTAAGTGCCGACAATTATGGTAAAAATATTTTCAAACTGAAGAATGCTAAAGAAGTGCCATTATCCAATATATAAAAAAGCAATATGCAACAATATAAAAAAATCAATATGCATTTTCAAATGCTTATATTGAAAGAATATTGAGAGAGAATCAGATCAGATTGGTTGAATACGAATTGATGATGACGAAAGAAAAATAACGTCCAAAAATATTTTTAACAATTTAAAAACGTAACTTTTTAGGAAAAATTTTATTTTTTTTTTTTTTTTACAAAAACTTGTAACTTCGCAAGCTACCCCTGGCAACACTGATACATACATATTTACATATTTATTTTTTCGTGCCAATACAGCTTTTTCACTGAAAAACTTATTTACACTAATAACCCGAAAACAATTTTTAATAAACACACAAACGACAAACTATCCATAGTGTACTAAGACAGTGACTTCTCATAAGACCACCAGATTTACAATTTTTTTATATACATAGCGCGCGAAACTGTCAAATTGTTTTTGTATGAGCATATAATATTTGTTGCCACGTTTATTTACTTTTCTTTCCTTCATTTTCTCCTTTTTTGTTCATAGCATTTTTACATTATATGCAGTGGTTTTACACTAACAAAATACAAGCAATTGTTGTTTTTATAGATGTGCGGTCACTTTATAATTACATCATCGAACTACATAAAACGAAGCAATAATAAAAACAGCAACAACACGCACACACAAAATACGTACTATGTATTTCTATTTTTAAACAGTGCTTTTTGTTATTGATTCTCTATATTCGTTTATGTTTATGTGCGTTCATTCAGTTGTGTATTCATATTTTGTTTTTAATCATTTGTGTTCTTCGTCATTATGAGAATTTTTATAATAATTCTCATTCAGTTTATATTATATTTGATTGAAATAATTTTAGTTTGGCTACTGAAATTTAAGACTATACTTCACAGGATCATTTCTGCAGTATGTCTTCATTTATTTAGCTTGCTAAATAAAAAAATAATCACCCGCGATGAGGAGGTATATCGCTTTGTCTGTAGCGTGAGGTTTTGAGCTTTGTCTTTATTTTGGCTTGGATTTTGTTCAGGCCATTGGGACAATGTTTCTTCGATGATCGCTCGGTTAACACAGATAGAGCGACTTCTGAGTGGTGCTTTTTTAGTAAGATAAATTTCAAAAAGGTGTTTTTTGGGCAGCGGGGGATTGGCGGCAGACGTTTTTATGTAGCGATTTTTTCATTTCCTTTGGTGACAATTTTTATTTGGCTGATTTTTTAATGTTTTTTAAAAAATATTTGTTGAGAAATATGATTACGTATTTTTACTAGCAAAATTGACTATTTTCAGTATTTGCCCATCGAACAAAACAAAATTTATAAATTTAACTTCAACTTAGTTTGAGGATTTCGATCCAAAATTCGGCAAGTCGACAGTGGAACATAGTATAAGAGAACAAATGTTGTTATACGATTTTAGAATTACTTTTTTTTTTTAACAAATGTCAATAAATTTTTGTTAAAGTTGTTACCCTAAAATGGAGATATATGTGTGTTTATCAGAAAAATACATTTTAAATTATAATTTAATTTTCTATTCACATAGGGTAAAAAATTCATATATTTGAACATTTGTTCATAAATATTATGAATCGAACATGACTTTTCTTTTCCCAAACTTTTTTCATAAAAAATAAAATTTTGTTCATAGATATTATTAAATTGTACTTAATAAAAATTTTACGGATTTTGCAAAAATTTTGTTAGATCTTTGGTTTGGTTTCATTAGATTTGATTGCAAATTGTAAATGAAAATAGTTATACATGAAAATATTAACAATAAATCTCTTTAAATGACAACTTTACAATAAAAAGCTGTTAAAAAGTAATGTTTAGAAATTTGTATAAATTTGCTGCCGTTCTATAGAACGGCATATGAATATGCATCATTTTAATAAAAAAAGCTTCTATTATATTCTTCTGTTCCCAATATGTATCTAAAAATCATTAAAAACTAAAGATTCTCCAAAGAAAATTTCAAACATGCATTTACAAATTGAAAATATAAATGAAAATTTAAACAATTTGTTTAAGTTTTTTTGATTTGATTCAAAAAATTTAAAAAAGTGTTAATATTTAAGACATTATTCTTAAATATTATGAACTAAAATCAATGAAAGTAATTTTTATACATATTTATGCACAAACTTTTTTCTGTGTAATTACTGTTAGTTACTGCAATTATCATTGTCTTTGTTGAAGCTGATTTTACATGTATAAATTATACTAAATTTTAATCACTAAAAATTATTCTACACTAAAACTTTTTTTATTTTTTCTTTAAAAAGTCAAATAAAACTTACATTTGGCGATTTTCGACTAGCAATCTGGTTGGCAGTGTGACCATTTACCAAAAATACTAAATTTAGCATTTTTTACTTCGATTTAGACGCAAAATTTTCATTAGCATTTTGGCCATATTATTTAGCAGAATAAGGACAAAATTTAAAATTATTAATGAAAGTTTTAATAACAGCATCAGCAAAAACTTATCAAATTAAAAGAAAAGGGCAAGTACTAAGTGATTAGTTCAAAAGATTATTTAGTTCGCTTCGTGAACTAAATATTATATACTTAATATTATATACTATTTAAAAATATTAAATATATTTTTCCAGTGTTTTGAAATAGAGATATATTTACTTGATACCTCATCATTTAGTTTTTAAGCAAATATGTATCGTTATTTTAACATGAACTTGAAGGTATTAAATTAGTGGATCGTGAACAGAACTGACAATGCATGGAAAGTAGAACAGTCGGTTTCTACATAATAATCCAAATTATCACGGAGCATTGTCAGATTATATCTAGGTCAAGTAGATGGAACAACGGCACACCGATCTTTTTTTAAGTTACGCAAGTATGTTAAGGAACTGTAAGAACATATTGAATTAGATGGTGCCCAATGCCACGAGCAACTGGATGGTCCACAATAGTGCAGAATGGAAATTTTATGGAAATAAATCAGTAACTTCTAATCTGCTAGTTGGATTTACATAAAATTTCACATAGGCATAGCAGAAGGGGTTCAAAATAGGGTACACCTGACATAGCAAATTTGTTACCGCTTATCAAAATTTTGTTTCTTATCTTATTTTAAATAATTTTACATCTTCTTAAAGCCCCCTATAAGGCCTATAAAGTTTCGACTATCTATCTTGCAAAATCTGGGCCCAATTTTTTCAATATATAGCCTAATATCCGATTTTTTATTTTTTTTTTCGGTAAGGAACAAAATTAGCTATTGAAAAATCATTAATTTTTTAGATTTTGGAATTGAAAATTGAAAAAATAATATTTTTTTTGCCGAAAAAATGGTCACCTTTTTTTCTAAAATAAATTTCTTTAAGAACATATGGTAATTTTATACTTTTCTGAAAGATATCTTCACAGAAATAATTCAAAAATTATAAGCAAACTTAAACGCCTAATAAAGCTAAGTACAGACCCTCCGAAATTTGATCTAAAAAAATTCCATTTTTGGGATTTTCACCGCTTTTATGGGAATTGTGGCATTTTTTTTCTTTTACAAAAAATCTGAAATTTTTAATCTTTACCATCTTAGTTGACAAAATCAATAATCACCGAAAATTTGGTTAGGATATTTTAACTAACAAATATTATATTAGAGATAAAATATTTAAAGTTTCTCCAAAAAACAATTTTTAACAAACAATTCAGTTTAATTCCAAAAATCATAAAAAGTATGGACTCCATTCCAAACACAGATTAGAAGTTACAGATTTATTTAAAAAAAAAAAATTGATTCTGCTCCACTCGTGTGATGTACATAACTAGGTGTGAAGTACATAATATTGTAGGCTTTATTATGTGAATTTGATTACTTTTTCTTATCCTTCATCTTATACATATTATTATCTTTCTTCTCCTGTTTATATAATCGGTTCTGTTTCTCTTCTGTTTTGTTACATAAGGTCAACATTATGAAAAATTGAAAAGAAAAATATTCCACTGAAAAAATACTTTATTTATTTAGCATTATTTTTTAGCATTTTTAAATAATTTTTAGCATTTTTTTAGCTTTATTTTAAATACGATTTAGCTGATTATTTTTTTTCACATCTGGTCACACTGCTGACAACGGTTGTGTGGACAGGGTTGTCAGATTTTTTAAGAATCTGTCGCCAAATTGCTAATCAGAAATCGCTAAATTTAAATTTTATTTGATTAAAAAATGTATTAAGCAAATATAATAATTAATATAGGGGAATTAGTTTGCTGACAACTGAATTAGGTTTTTGTCTCTCACATAAAAATCTAGTTATTAATCTATGGCCCTGGAGAAGTATAGTAAGTAATAGTTAGTATAAAAAAAGTGAACACATACAAATGCAATAAACATAGAAAAATTGTTAAAAGTACTTCGAGTGTTTTCTTATTAAAGGGCAAAACTAAAAACAACATAATTGTGTTGATAAAATTAGAATTTTATGGGAACTATAATATGTTAATCATTATTACAATAAAAGTTATTTTCTGATTTCTTTGCATTGTTTCGTTATTGCTTTTTTTTAATAAATAAGTTATTTAATGATTTTTACATAAAAAATAATATATTTTTTCATTTCCAAAAGGCTACTTTTTTAAATCATGTTTTTTTTAATTTGTTGGATTTTTTTAAAACTTTTTAAAGAGGTCTAAGAAGTAATTTTTTTCTGGTCTACAGTATATAAATTATATATATATTTTTTTCTTTTAATTTAATATAAAAATATTATTGAATTTTTTTGCATGTCTATTCCGTTTTTATCGAAAATTTCTTCATATAACAACTCCCATATCTCTTAATTTTCTACTTTAAAAATATCTTTCAAATAAATCGTCATTTTTTATATGTAACTTACTTCAGGAGTATCCATTTTTTGTTGAAAACCAAATGCTGACAATACAAATAAAATTAAAAACAGTTTTTTTTTGCCTACCAAAGTGAACATTGTACATGTAAGTACTACGTTCAGTTTTATTTTCGCATCATTATCTCTCTCTATATGTTCGAATAAAATAGAACATGTCGGCAGTGTTCATTATTAGTGAACACAACAGTGTTGCCGATTTCTGTGTAATTATCCAAAAAATGGGACAACTTTAAATATCTTGGGTAATATTTGGATAACGAAATTTCTGTGTAATTTTTGTATAACTTCAATGGATATCATAATTTAGTAAGTTGGGACGATGTATCTTCGATGCGGATAGAGTGATTTCTGAGTGGTGGGTTTTTAAAGATACAAATTTCAAGAGAGATTGTTTTTGGGCGGGGGTGTGCCCAAGTATTGCCTATATATAAACCCGCAGAAATTTTTGAAAAAGTGGATAAATTTAAAAAGACAACAGTTTTGTAGTGCAATCAAGACAAGTTTTGTAAAAATGGGCTAAAATTAAGATTTCTTTTAAAAAGTAAAATTTTTGCCATTAATCAGCCATTTGAAACGTACATCTCAAAATATTAATGTCAAACTGGGTAAATTAAAATGCAGGATATGGAGATTCTATTATTATTCAAAATTGTTCAATTCTTTCAACGCTTTTCACTATAAAAATTTTAATTGTTGAAGACAGTTTCTTTTAAGTACAAACAATTTTAATGTACTTTTATCAATGGAACTTGCCAAAGCGATTGATAAAGTTGACTATAGCATCTTTATTTTTAAACTTAATCACTATCTAGGTTTTAGGTCATCGTCTTGTAGACTTATATTATCATATCCTAGCAATCTTTATCAATATGTATCGGTTGGTGAAAAAGTTTAAACAATTTTACCTGTCACAGGTGGTGTGCCCCAAGGTTCCGTACCTGGACCTATATTGTTTAGCATTTATCTTAATGATATTTCTAGTATTTTCGAACTTAATCAGTATTGTATTCCATTTGCTCATACAGATGATTTATTTTTCTATTTTGTGGTGAAAGGCACTTTGTAGATGTAATACAACAGATGATTAATTACATTGTTTTCAATATTAGTAATTGGATGGAGGAGAATAAGTTAATTGTAAATTTTATGAAAATAAATTTTATAAAACTAACTAATGCTTTTTGGCTCTCCTTTGGCGAAATTGGATCTTGAAATTGAAAGTATTGAAATTGAGTTTGTTGACCATATGAAATGTCTGGGTTTGGGGTTAGATAATAGACTTAAATTTTGATAGACGCCCAAATTTTGTAATATCCAGAGAAAACTACACATTACGTAAAATCTATAATGTTAATTTAATTCAATTATATTAAATTATTCCTTATTTATGCCAATACTTTTGTATGGCATCGAGTTATATAGTGGTACCTTTGGTTATAATATGAAGAAACTTATTACATTGTTTAACAGATGTATTCTTTATCTCTTCTGTTTACGACGTAGTCAAGTTTCCGCATTTGTATGTAGGTTTTTAGGATGTTCTTTTTTGAACTATTTGCAATCCAGACTGTTGTCCTGTTTTTATAATATGTTACCTCTGATATTTTGTATTTAAAATCATTTTTTTCCATTTGGCCGTTCTATCCGCAATCGCCAAATACTAATTCCAAGACTGACACCTTGGAGCGTTCTTTTCATGCTCGAATAGCTAGAATTTTTAACTATTTACCAAATTCACTCAGGACAATCCAATTTTCATGTAATATCTTTAAAAGAAAAACTTTATTTTATGCTACACAGTTACGGACAAAAAAATTAGGATCAAGTACAATTACTTTAGATTTTTTTAGTTTTCGACGAAGTTTTACGCAAAACAAAAAAATTATTGCAAAATCATTGCGAATAAATTAAATTATAAACCTATAAAAAAATAATATCCTTTAACATTATTTCTACAGTGTGGACAAAAATTAGGTTCAGAAGTAAATTCATTAAAATTATTCTTTTTTAATTTTATAAAACTTTTTCAGAAGTTTACTTATTTTAAATCTCCATAACGATATTAAAAATTAAAAACTGAAAAACTATAAGAATTATTGGAGATCTTTAATTCCGAGTACTATTTTTATCAAAAAGGATCCATAAAATAGGAACGTCAAAAATATGTGAATAATCGAAAGTCCAAGCAAATTTTGTGTGCAGAAATCGATTGGTATTAGATAATTTTATTTTCAGTTAATAGACAGCATTCAGAAACATTTTGAAAAGGTCTGGGGGTATAAAATATACTATGGAGGAAAAAATCATCAACAAAATTTATCAAGTCGGGAAGTTCTAATGCCATTAAATAGATTCTAAATTCGCTAAAAACATAAATTTCTTCTAAGAATATGAGAAAACAATTGATAAAAATTAAATTTATTCAAAGCGCTATTTTGGAAAGCCCTGAACTTATAAAGTACTCAAAGTAAAAAATTACGTAAAATTAAGTAAAAAAAAATATTTATTTCATAAATGAACTACAAATATTAAATTGTATCACAAAACTTTCGTAAGAATCCGAAAAATATAGAATTGTGAAATTTTTATACCTACGTACCATTAAGGATAATGGTGTAAGTAATATAACGGTGTTGGTTATATAGCAAATTGTCAGATCTATATCTCAATATCAGGCAGCTTAAGGATGATCTTACAGAGAAATAATATTTCCTCCAATTGCATTCTTAGATTCCCAGAAGAAAATTATGTTCTTAGTAGATTTTAAACCGACTTAATGGAATTAAAAATTCCAAAATGATAAAATAAAATTCCAGAGGAACTTTATTTACATTATACCTTTCTAAATTACTTTTAAGTACTCGCTTTTAATCAAAACAATTATTTAACTATAAAAATCAGTGTCGGTACTTAACATTTGTTTTTGACGACGTTACTCTATAGATACTTTTTATAAAAATTGTTCTCAGAATTAAAGATTATTAACGATTCTTATATTTTTTTCAGTTCCTAATTGTTAACATTGCAATCGAGATTTAAAAAAAAGTAAGTTTCGAAAAAAAAACTAAAAAAATTTGAACAAACTTTGACGAATTTACTGCTGACCCTATTCATTTGTCCGCACTGAAAGAGGACAATTTGCGGTTGAGATGTTGTACCATTTTTGGGATAACGGTAAAGGATATTATTCTTATTACGTTTATAACCCAACGTATTCGCAATGATTTGACATTACAAGTTTTATTGTTTTGCTTACAATTTTTTAGAAAATTCAAAAAGTTTTAAATAAATATACTTGACCCTAATTTATTGCCCATAACTGTATAATCGATTTATGATGGGTAGATTTAGCCCGTATTTGGTAGTCCAAAACGCAAAAAATATTTTTTAGTCCGAAACTAAAAAAAACGTGCAAATTCAGCACTTTTCACAATTTTCTTTTAACCCTTTTTGCTCTTTTTTACTTTTTTCAGAAATAGAAAATTATTTAAATTTTTATAACGTTTTTTTAATTTTTACTTTTATTTGACAATTTTTGTACTAAGTTCTCCCTATATTTGTGAACAGACTAGTACCTAAATTTATCTAGAGATCTTAACAATTCGTAAAGTGGCTTTACGAATTGTTAATGATAGAAATATCATTAAGATAAATGCTAAACAATATAGGTCCAGGTACGGAACCTTGGGGCACACCACTTGTGACAGGTAAAATTGTTTAAACTTTTTCACCAACCGATACATATTGATAAAGATTGCTAAGATATGATAATATAAGTCTACAAGACGATGACCTAAAACCTAGATTGTGATTAAGTTTAAAAATAAAGATGCTATAGTCAACTTTATCAAACGCTTTGGTAAGGTCCATTGATAAAAGTACATTAAAATTGTTTCTACTTAAAGAACGTCGTATAGTATCAGTTAAACCTAAAAGGAGGAATGTTGTGTTTCTACCAGGGATTGAAAAGTTGATACCATAGTATTTATTTATTATAATAAAATTTTATGTACGTGTTCCCATATATGTTGATATAAATAAAACAAGTAAGAAATATATAGCCGGTAAAGCCCGACCATATGATACCCCACACCATTATACATTCCCATTAAAATTCGTGTAGGTGTCTTATATTAGTGTAAAATAAAATATACGAATACAGAATATTACGTTAATACTAACATTTATATGAATTTACGCACTTTAGGGTGACTCCCGAAAGTGGGCTTATATGGGAGCTGTGGTAAATTATGGAGTCATCCTCATAAAATTTGTCACTATGATTTCTACTTGTATAAAACTTATTTGTGTCGAATATAAACCTCATAATAATATGTATATGTGATTTATGCACGTTAAAGTGATTTTCGGAAGAGGGTTTTATATGAGAACTATGATCAATTATGAACCGATCTTCATGAAATTTGGCATAAAAATTGTTACTTATACAGAACTTCCTTACATCGAATTTCATTAAAATATTGCTATATTTAAGACATTTATAATCGTTAAACCCCTATTCCGGGAGGTAATTTTTATGGGGGCTAAGTGAAATAAGTAAAATATTGCTATATTTAAGACATTTATAACGGTTAAACCCCTACTCCGGGATGTGATTTGTATGGGGGTTAAGTAAAATAATGGACCTATGAAAGTCCTACGAGCCAAATTTCATTGAATTATCTTGAATTAAATTGCGACCTGTACTTTCTGTAAAACGTTTACATGGACATCCATCCAGCCAGCCGTCCAGTCAGCCAGGTGGGTGTTGGATAACTTTTTCTATGCGTTACAAACATCAGTACAAATGCTTAATAACCCAACCACCTATGGTGGTGTGGGATATAAAAATTGCAGTTTTGCCGACGTTTTGTTACTTGTTATGATAGAAAAATCTCTCCCGCTGACCCTACGTTTTTTAATTAAAGTAAAATGTTTGTTTTTTGGTTTTTGAAACTATACGAGTAAGTATTTTATCCGTAATAAAATCTTTGTTGGTTAAGATATTTTAACGAAATTTTCGGTGATGGTGGAAGTTGTCATTTAAAATGATAAATGTGTAAAAAAATTTAAGATTTTTATAAAATGAATCCAACACATCGGGATTGTTTGGAATTTTGCCCATAAAATCCACATTTCTAGTATGTCCCATGAATCACAATGACAAACTTTTTATAATACATTGGAGATTCCGAAACTATATTCTGTTTGTACATTCCGCCTTTAGGATTTTAGAACATATAGGATAATCAAAATTTCGATACAAAATAGGTCGAATTCGGAAGTCAGTCGTCTCCGTAAAGATACCTTTCAGTAAAGTATACAATTATTATATTTTCATAAAGAATAATTTATTTTAGAGAAAGAATAAAAAAAAAGAAACATAAAAAATCTAAATTTTTGCAATTTTCAAATTAAAAATCGTGTATTTTTGGACTCGTAAAATATATCTTTTATTCGATAGCTAATATTGTTTTTTACAAAATCGGTTGAATATATCGGGCTATATATTTTAAAACTGGACCAAGATTTTGCAAAATTGAGATAGTTGAAATTTCAAATGCAAATGAATTGAAAACTATAAGGTATAAATAGCACATGCAAGCATGTTTTTCAAATGGGATAAGAAATAAAAATTTGGCAAGTGGTTAAAATTTTTCTATGTCGGAGGTATATTATTTTGAGTCCCATTAGCTCTGCTCCTGTGAGGTTCGTAGGGTCCTCCATCCAAACTTAAAATTATACGTTCCTCTGCCACGACTATGTGAAATTTCATGTAGATCCAACCAGCCGATTAGAAGTTACAGATTTATTTCCAAAAATTTTCGATTCTGCCCCAAAGTGCAGCACATGAAAGTTAATGAAGGTCTCTCCATGTTCCTTTCTGGTAACTGTTTCCAGTATAATCCGAATTCATTGCCATTATAAAGCTGAAAAATACATATATTTATTTTGATTTAATTATAGTTTTTCTTTTAAAAGGTTTTATATTTTAAAAAGTTTTAAAAACTATAGCAAAACATTTATAAAAAAATAGGGAAGAATATTTAGCATTACTATGGCAGTGATAAATTTTTTTTGTTTTTTCTTTTCACTAAAATTTATTTACGCTTTACATTAAACTTAACACTAAATTTATTGCAAATAAAACTTAAAAATTAAATCCTATTTTTTTTAATAATAAAAAAACATAAATTTACAATACATACATATATATTTTTGTTTAATAGTCATTTTATGACGTTTAACTAATATTTACAACATGGAATTAGCTTTTTAATGACTAACTAAATAAAAGAGCAAAGTCTTAGGTTTTTTTTTTTTTTTTTAGAAAATTAAAAATTAATATAATAAAATGTTGTGTTATGTAAAAGTAGTAAAGAAAACTGGGGTTGCAATAACCCCAGCTTTTGTAAATATTGTTCCAATTTTTTTTTTAAAGTTTGGTTCAAAGATAAGTGCAAAACTGCTTTTTACTTAATTAAACCAGGTTAAGTTAAAACAAGTTTAACAGTTCTTTTAAATAGTTTTAAATTAATCCTTAATTTAAAGTTTAACTACAGCTTTAATCAAAAAAAAAAAAAAAAGAAAGAATTAAAATAAACATTTTGAAAAATTGAAGAGTTTAGTTTCGTAATTATAATATAAAAATATGAACGTATTTGCAATAATATTAAAAAAAATATTTTGTTTTCAAATAAAAACTTGAATATTTAAAACAAAAATTATAGATATTACTTTTAAAATCAAGTTATTTATATTTTTTAAAAATGTTTAAGCTTTGCTTTGAAATACTTCATTCATATCAAAATAATTAACAAATTCTATTTTACTTTCTCATTTTCCTTGTGTTTTTTTAAAACACCTAAAAGTATGCTCTTTATATTTATTATTTCTTAATTAAAACATTTTCCAAATATCAAACAAATAAACAAAGGAATAAAACTTAAAAATTATATAAATTACAAAATCTAACAATTAAAATGTTATTGGCCATTAAATATTGTCTCGGGATAATAACTTGGAGCATTAAACATACGAGGAAAACCATTGGGATCCAATTGTTGTACAGGCAGCACCGAAATAAGGTCACTAAAAAGAAATAACAAGAAAAAAAAACGAAAAAAAGAAAACAAATTAGAAATAATTTACAATAGTAAGTAAATAAAAGTCTTGAATTTGTACATTAAAGTGCATCGATTTGTATGAAGACGAAAAAATTTTGCAAATGTACCTCCTTAAAATTAAACATTGATATGTTGTAAACTAATTCTTAAAATATTTCGGTTTAATTATTTCGCTCACGTGAAATGGAACATTTTTAAAATATCTTCATAAATGCGGTTTTCGATAATTTTTCACTTTTTGTCAAAAAATTACAATATCCAATAGGCACATGTCGACTAATAGTAATCAGAAAAAAATTTTTTTAAATTAGTTTTCATTCTCGTCAAATGAAGATTTTAATAAAATTTTCTACGAATTTTTTGAAATACAATTTTATTAAAGTTTGAATATTTCGGACATTTTCTATCGTAATTTAGATTATAGAGTATCATTGGAATGAAATTCAGTACTAGTGATATATGTATTAATTTAACTCTTTAGTAACAAAAGTAATATTTTGGAATCTCCGATCCATAACAGGCTAAATTAATTTTTATGGCAAATAAATGATTATTTAAGAAAATAAATGTCACAAGAAGCATAAAGTTGTCAAAAAATTATAAATTCTTGCAAAATAGCGACTAAACATCAAAGACCTTCTTTTATCCGACTATGACCACGGTTTTTAAAATAATTTATTATATATTTCACTAATTCATTCCATACAATTTATTTGCAAAAATTGGTGATTTAACCTTTTAGGAACTAAATGTACACAATTTACCATATTGCTTTTAAAGGGTTAATTATCTGTAATTTTCAATAGTTTCAGGATATACTTTTTAAAATCCAACATACGTTAAAAAATGTCCGAAATATACCTATACAATATGTTTAAATAATGAAAATATGATAAACAATTTTAATAAAATATTGATATTTCGCTAATGAAAAGAGATGTAAGAATTATTTAAATGCATATTCCCAGCGTTAATATGTCTCTATAATATTTTGTGGTTAATTTTCTTATAATGAAGATTTTTTAATACTATTGAAAGAAATTCGTATTTTTAGAGGTGTTTAAAAATGGTCAAGCTCACGTAAATTGAAACATTCAGACGTAATATTTTGGGAAGCATATAAGAACATACTAATCTTAATTTCTAGAGGAGTACATTTGCAACTTTTTTTCGTAAGGCATTTTAATGTACATGTATAAAGACAAATCTTCAATAAGTAAAAGTCAAAGAAATTTTACATGTGTTTTAAGATAAAAAGTACCAAATGGTATAAAAATAAAATGGCACTTGTCCTTTTTAAATTATTCACGCCCTCCTGTGGAGTCTTTCTTTTGTTCATCTATAAAACAATGTGTTGCACATGCTAAACATATTATATCAACCACTTTTCTTTTTTTTTTTTCATTCATTCATGTAGGCGTCCTTTAGTCTAATTTTATTTAAAATAGTTCTGGTGCAGAAGAAATATTTAAAGCACTTATAATTGTTTTTTGAAAAAAAAAAAAAAAAAAAATCATTGAAATATTTATGAACTATAGCATTCAGTGTGTGTGCTGTAGGGATTTATATCCATCATCATTAGGGGTAACTACTTAAATGTTTATGCCTTGGTGTAGTGGCACTTATGCCTTGTGCCTAAGTTTGTAGAGTACGTGCCTATTTTAATGGTCAATTTTTACTGTATTTTAATGCCAATTTTAAATCAAATGTTTACTGGCTGCCTGTTTTATTTTTTTTTTGTTTTAGCATATGGTCTAAAGAGAGTTCTTGATTTTTTTTTATGAGTTATGGGGAATTTCTGTCCAGATTTTATTTTAAGTGCTGCATTTAAGTGTGCTATTTATGCATTTTTTATTTGGTATTTTTCTTTTTTTTTTCTCTAAACTAAATCTTATTGTTTTCAAAGTGTTTAATTTTGTGTTAAATGTAAATCATTTTACTAATTCTTATTTGTAATTTTTTCTTCAGTTTTTTTAATTGGATTATGAAATTTGATATTTGTTTAGAGAAAAATATGAATTTTAAAAGGGCTTATTTTATAACAGAGTTTATGTGGAAATAATCATAAAATTTATGTTTATTAAAAGTTTAAAAGAGTTTTTCAAAGAATTTAATTAAATATTTTGGAATAAGGCAGATGTAAAATGTGAAATAAAACACATAAAATTTAAGATTAAATTCGAAAATATGAACCTATTTTTTTTTAGAAGAAAAAAATTTATAATAGCTAAACAAGATTAAATATTGAAAATTTGTTTAAACCCCAATAAAAGTCAATGCAAATGGAACAAAAAATAAGGCGAAAATTCAAACGTCTCCTGTTCAACACTTATAAACGACCCATAGATTACATTCCAATAAAATTCTTATTTCTAAATATTTTCAATTAATAATAATTAATTGGAAAAATATTTTGAGATTTCTGAATGACAATTCTCAAAAGGTCTTTGAAAAATCTAAAAAATGTATTTTCTTTTTGTTTGTTGTTATATTTCTTTTAACTCTTTCTTGGCGATTCCAATTGCGCGATAATTAAGAATAATTTCAGGCATATAAGACAGGTTTTAAATTTTTTTATTCGAGCTTTGAAATTGTAGAAAATATGATTTAAAATTGAAATTTAAGTGAAAAATAGGTCTAAATCGGAATACAATAGCCCTCATAATTTTTTAAATCGGTTTTAATATAAGGAAACTGCAAAATTTTAAACTACGCATATACCCGAGGTGTCCACTTTGGGACCGGCCCCGTGAGAGCTATATAGTTGAACTTCAACACTTCAACGTCAAATACAAATCTTCTATTATTACGTTTGCGAATTGGAAATTTATATCCATTTAATTTTCAAAATCCAGTAAGCAATTTGCGACGGAAACTTTGTAATATATTTAGCGCCCGGCAGCTGAAGAATCATTTGAAAGTTTTATTCATAACATTTTCGATAAACGTGAATCCCAAGGAGTGTCTGTAGTAAAGCTAGCACAAAATTAGAGCTCAAACTTAATTTTCTTTATTCCGTTTCGATGTGTCTTTCAAAAAGAACAGGACAAGATTTGGTGAAAATCGAAAAATAGTATCAAAACTTTTTTTATTTTGTTCATGTTGAGTTGCTGCTGTTGAACTCTAATGCGTGAAATAAATCCCAAAGAATATAAAAGATCAGACACTTTACGAACTAGTAATTAAGTTACTCTAAATTCTGTACCGCACCTGATCTCAATAAATTAGACTTCTTATACGGACTTTGCACTGCAGTACTAAAGTATCACTGAATAATAGGTTAACAAGTAACTGGACTTGGGCCACACTTCAACGATCATTGTCGCTAAGTATTTGCTTTTGCAGAGCATGATGCTCACATAGAAGATGTTGTACAGATTCCTCCAATTTCTCATTTAGCGTAACCTCACTGTAGGATAGTAAAGAAAATTTTGGTTATTCTTCAAATGGTAATCGAAAATCACTTTCGTTTCACTGAGTATGCATTCACCAATCATATGCGATATAACCTTATCTCACTGCTATTGTGCACAGTGATCCCAAAACACTTTTCTTTTGGAAATAATTCTGTAACTTGTGAACCGTTGAAGATATATAAATAAAATTGTCAGAGCTTAGGTGTTTTCGAGTTGACTTGGAGAAGCACAAGCCCTAAGCAGTTTTTAGGGGTAGAGTGTAGACCTCCAAAGTTGGTCACCTAGGGTAGGTATTTTTTTTAAATTCGCCAAAAATTCATTTATGACATTTATAAATCTCTACAAAAACCATGCTTACATATGTAGATTATCTCTTTTAATATAAGAGATATTTAATTTGGACCCTAAAATTTTTGGAAAATATCCACTTGATTTCTGACAAATTTCTAAATAATATTGCTGCATGAATCATATAAATATATCTGTCTGATAAAAATTTATATTAATCTGAAGTTGAGACTTTATTTCATATTTTGGGGTTCTTTTCAAAAAAGGTAGTAATATTCATCAATTTCTAAAATATTTTTTTGTTCCGGACTATAGAATTTTTGTAATCTTAACGAAAATGTGTGTAAAGCAAAATCGGAAGTCCTTTGAACAATGGTTTTCCCCCGAGCTCTATCCAAGCTTTGTCAATATTGGAAAAGTTTTTTAATTATTTTAGAAAAATTCTCAAATGTCAAAGCCGAGATCAACAAAAAAAAAAAAAAAAAAAAAAAAAAATATATATATTGGCTACATACCCCCATATGTTGGTTAAGCATACAAGAAATATTTTCTGAGCCACGCCTTTTACAACGGATCATTTTAATGAAAAAAGTAATGTTCTTAAACAAGTTTTCCTGGACTGGGATTTTGGGTATTTTGGTGCGAAAAAGTGAAAGGTTTTTAATTCCCTGATTTTAGAACAAGTGTATCTGTATTGTACCAAAACTTCATGACAATACATCTACTCGTTTACATTTTATTTATATCCAAATATAAACATTATTTCTCAAAAATATAGTCAAAATCCAAATTTTAAGGGCCCCAAGTTAAAAAAAAACTAAAAAACTAGGTCAAAAAAGTGGGCTTTGACAGAAATAACTCTTAAACTAAAAGAGATAACCTACACATGTAAGCATGTTTTTCATAGAGGCTTATAAGGATTACCTATATATAAAATTTGTTTACATTCAAGTCATAAATGAATTTTTGGCAAATTAAAAAAAAAAGTTACGTGCCCGTGGTGACCAACACTACCGCCCTGACCGGCTAGGGACCTATGCTCCTTCATATCAACCCAGAAACACCTCAGATCCAACCATGTGAAATTTTATTCAGATATCTCCAACGGTTCACAAGTTACAGAATTATTTCAAAAAAAAAAAAAAAAAAAAAAAAAAATCATTTTGGGACCACTCAGTATTTTTTTTTGTTCTGGATGTCCTCATATTTTGGAATTAATATTACCTACTTATGGTGACGTCTAAGCTGTTTCAAACAAATGTATGCATTGGATCATATAATTTAACTTATAATGTTTTAATTCAATGTCTAGGTTGTTTAACACTATCCAAGTACCAAATCAATGGTTGGGTTGTCTCTTCTTACTGCCAGATTGAAGGCTCTAAATTCGATATAGAGATTTGGTAATCCGAAAGATACCGAAAGGACTCATCATAAAAAATGCTGAATTTTATTCCCATTTCTCTTCTCTTCTATAGTTGATATTCAAATATTTGATCGGCTTTTCTTTACTTCAATATCTCACCACCAAATACTGGATCTAAACCTAATGATCTAGATGTCTAATCTCTGAATAATGGTCATATTAGAAAGTCTTAGGGTTTTACAGATATTTTAGAAAGTATTTGGTACTTCTTTATATTGGACCGACTAAGCTAACTTAAAACTATATAATTCGATTTTCTGCAATACATTTTCTTGACTTAAATTTCATTTACTTCACCTCCGTCTTCACAGATATTTCATATTTTTCTATTTATAAACCGACATTCAAACGAAATATTTTAAATAAACTTATGGTAAATCCTTTTCAATTAAAATTATCTAATAACGATTAAAATTTACAAATTATAATCGAAATTTTCAGTAATATTGTACTTACGGTCTCTGTTGTGGCGTTCTATCTCGTTGCCTACGATTCTTAAACCAATTCGATACTTGTGTCAGGGTTAAACCCGTTTTTTTGGCTAAAGTCTTTTTCTCATCGGGTGTAGGATAACGATTTGTTTGATAGCAATCTTTTAAAGCATTACGACTTTTCTCCTTAAAACAATACACAGTTTCTTCACCATCCCAAATTGTTTTAGGTAAAGGATATTTTTTCCTTAGGCGATATTTATCCACAGCACCCAGTGGGCGTCCTCTGACTTTTTCAGCTTCTTTGTAATGTGCTTTAAACCAGAGATTTTGTAAATCAGCATGATGTTTTATGGAAAAACAATGAGATTCCAGCAGAGTGTAGAGTTCATGAAATTGACCGCGATGATAGGCGACAATGGCGCGTGCTCGTAAAATACTTTCGTTGTTTTTGATCAGCTCTGTGGCGGGTAGATTGTATAGGAATGTGGTGAGTTTTTCAATATCGCCTTTTTGTTGTAAGGCCTCGCACATGCATTGTATCTTGAAGGAGGGTAAAAATGAAAATAAATCATAAAATAAATTAAATTATAATTATAACAGAATAACAGAAATAAAGACTAACCTGATCTGTGGTAAATTGTAAAAATTTACGATCCATTTGTATATTTCCCACATTATTATGAGATCCTGTTATGTTAGACAATAAACCCGAACCATTTAAACTCGTTGCAGTACGATTTAAATTACCCAATGCATCTATACTTGAATGCTGCGTATTCCCTATTGACATCGCTGTTCCTCCCACATTCATGCTATTATTGCTGATATTTTTTGTATTACCATTGAGATCACTTTGTAAAGAACCAACTCCTACACTGTTATCAAATATAATACCATTTAAACTAGGGTAAATGGGTGAAGCGGTAGCTGTGGGTGGCGGTGATTTATCATAATCATTGGTTATATCATGAAATCTACGATCCAGTTCTTTATCATTGGCATAAGGAGAAAATTTATCCAAATGTAAGACTGTCTTACACGAAATATTACCACGATAACCTAAAATTTAAGAAATTTAAATAAAATAAAAAATAATCTAATTAATTGTTTGTTTGCCGTCTTGTTATCAACAAATGTAATTTAATAATAAAATTTAACAATGATTTGTATATTTAAATAAAAGCATTCCTTTCCTAGAATTTATTTAATTGTTCCTCATTGTGTTAAAAATTGTACTTTTTATGTTTTCAAACAAGTAGTATTTGCTTTCGTAATATTACTCCTGAAAAATGTGCTTATGCAGGGAATAATACTTTTGATGGATATAATTAAAAAAGAATTGTAGCGTCATTATGACGCTACAGTTGATGGTCACACGATAAATGCACTTTTATAAAAGTTCAAGACATGTTTAGGTAAACAAATGGTTTTAAGAGAGTTTATAATTTAAAAGTTAAGAGACAAATAAGATTAAAAACTGAAACTTAACTTTTACTTTTATCAGTTGCATAAGATATTATTAGTTAAAGTTTGAATTAACTAAATTAGGGACCAACTCCAAGAGACTATAAGAACAGTTTTTTGAAGGTTAATATGTATGTCGTGACTGAGATTTATTATGTTTAAATGTCGTGGGATTTTTATTCGGCGATTTTTTATATATATGGGACATTATCAACAATTTTTGATTTTAGGTTTTATTTTTTTTTTGATGGCGCACTAAAATCCATTTATATAAATATAAAGTGACTCGAGTGCATGTAGAATCAGTTCGTGTTAATACTTTCGTGCAGAGGGCGCGAAAGTTATAACGATTTTAATTTGAACATATAAAATTTTTTTACAAAACTGGACTTTTATGTATTATTTTGGTAAAAATTAAGCGCAATATCAATACTTATTAGCGTAGCATATTTTATGGTTTCTTAGTAAAATTAAAAAAAAAAAACAAAAAATTATTAAACTAGAAATTGCTATTAAAAAGTTTGCGAAAAAAATGGGTGTCGAATATAAATTATTTCTTTATATATTATACGAAAATATATTTTATTACAGTTTATTACAAAGAAATGCTATTTAATATTGTGATCCTTTTTTAAGCGAAGAAAATTTTTTTTGGTCCACAAGATTTTTATCTTTCGAAAATATCCTCTACATTTCCGTTAAACATTACAAATACCACCTAACTATGGTCAATTTTGTGCTGTCCATACGAGGTGCCTTAGCAAAATCTGTTTTGACAAAAGCTTCTCGTTTTCAACTATCAACGCCATTTGACTTAAATTTATCATGCCCTTCTTAAGTCTATATATCCAAGATTTATAAAAATTGAAATTTGCTTTATTAAAATACAAAAAGAGAAAAGTGTAATTTTTGGGTAATTTTCAAAAAGTTCATTAAGTTAAATTTAAAATTGACTTTTAACTAACGTATAAGCCTACCAATGTCAGGAAAAATTGCAATGTAACAATAATAAAAAAATGTAAAAAAAAAAAATCCAAAAATCTAAAAATCTAAAAAAAATTTATGAAAAACTTTTTGACGATTTTTCTCTCCCTAATCGAAATGGAAATATTTTAGTCTGTTAGAATTTGATTGTAAATAATACTTAAAGTATTAAAAGGTAAACTTAAAAAAAAAAAAAAAAAATAAAAATATCAGCACAAATTCGCTTCCTGATCGAAATACGAAATCCGATAAGATTTGGAGAGCAAACAATGAGTATAGCAAATTTTATCTTTAAAAAACCGACTCTTAAAAATATTACAGAAAATAAAAAAATAAATCCGCGTATCTCCGCTCCCTGACTGGGGGCTTCAGAAAGCTTTGGAAAGAGACAACAGGCTTTGCAAATTTTAAACTTAAAGAACTTAAAAAAAAAACGAAAAATATTACAGAAAATAAAAAATAAATCCGCGTATCTCCGCTCCCTGACTGGGAGCTTCAGAAAGCTTTAGAAAGAGACAACAGGCTTTGTAAATTTTATATATATAGAACAGAAAATAAAAAACAAATCCGCGTATCTCCGCTCCTTAGCTGGGAGCTTCAGAAAGCTCTGGAAAGAGACAACAGGCTTTGCAAATTATGCATATATCTTTATTATTTTTTTTTTTGATGGCACATTAAAATTCTAATTCGCCTGGAAGCTTCACAGGCACTGGAAAGAAAAAAGAACATGCTTAGGAAATTATATATAAATCCAAATATCTCCGCTCTCTGATAGAAATTTTAAAATCTGACTCCGTTACGATTTTTAGGATGAATAGTTATATAAGTAAGTCGAATTTCAATTGTCTACGTCGTCTGGAAGCTTCAAAAAGTTCTGGAAAGAAAAAAACATGCTTAGGAAATTATGTATAAATCCAAATATCTCCGCTCCCTGTTAGAAGTTTCAAAATCTGTCTTCGTTACGATTTTATTGTGTAAAATAACAAAAAACTAAATTCACTAAAGGAATCTAGTGCGTTGACAACTTAGGGCACATCAACGACTTATAGCTCATAATTACGTATAATAACAACAAGTATCAATTACTGTTTCAAAATTTGTATTCCACTGAGGAGCGCACAGACACCGGCCAAAAAACCAAACAATTTTAAAAATTAAAAAATGTCATCAAAATTCGATTACCCTGTATTTAACTGTTAGTTTACATATGACTGAATGAGATTAAAAAGTATAAACGCGCGAACAAAAACTGTAGGAGAATGGAAAAAACTTAAGTAATTTTAAGCTCTTATTCTAAGATTTTGAACTTTGAACAACAATGATGATTATAAAATGAAACCTATGGTGCTAAAATTTTGCACTTTGTTAGTTTCAAGCCTTTGAGTTCAGATCTGTAACCCGTTTATTTAAAATACTATTACTGTTTAAAATAGTATTATTGTTTAAAATAGTAAATTGTTAAGGTTTAAAGTCAGTTTCATTCAGGTTAAATATTTTTGATAATAGCCCATATATTATTCAATTGCAAATGTTTTCTCTGCATAAATGAAAAAAATTAAGTAATATTATTGTATTGATTGAAATAGGGTCATTATTTTCCTTGGTATTTATCAATTATAGAATATTTTAGTCACATTTGGGAAAAGGAAATAAAAAATAAATAAATAAATAAATAAACTAAATTGATAAAAATAAGATTTTTCTGAATTTGGTTCCTCGTTTATGACAGGTATGGCAAAATACGTTTATAAACGTAGGGTAAAGTTATCAAAACGGGTTTAATTCAGAAGTGTTCGAAGTGGAAGTATAGGATAATTAAGTCTGGTAAGATATCTTCTAAAAAGGAGTAAAATCTTTAAATGCTCTTAAAGAAAAAAAAAAAAAAAATTATTTAGATCAGAAAGACTATTGACATTTTTTCTGCAAAAAATTAAAAAAAAAAAAAATATAAAATTTGTACAAATTTCAAATTCAAAATTTTAGAGCAAATTTAGAGAAAATTCAAAGAATATTGTGTAGAAAACTTTTTTTTTCATAGACCCTAATGAGAGCTTTAACTATGCAGTGTTATATTTCGTCGATTCGAAAAAATTTTATTTTGTTATTTTCGTTTTTGCAAATTTTTTCACGAGTTTTTAAAATTAATGTCGTCGATTCCAGTGTAACGTTTTCGTCATAAAACTAAGTGTAACCTTAACAGGGTTAAAAATGGGAAATCGGAAATACTTAAACTCTTAATAATTTGTTTGTTTAAAGTAGCCTATATCGAGAGCCCAAATGGGATTTTGCGATTTATGTTAAATTAGATCAGACATAATAAAGAATTATTTCCAATATATTTTAATTCGCCTGAGTCTGCCATGAAAGTATAAGATTAAAGTCTTCTGGATGAATGTATATTACACGGAAATAAATGTATTTATTTTCTAATTTAATCTGCAGATATTCCATTATATCCCCCATGTTTGTCATTTGTAGGATGTTCTTCTTATATGCTTCTGGTTAATTGCTTTTGAAATTCTTCTCTTAAAACAATGTTTATAAAATTGTTTAATAAAAATTCTGTTTTAGCCTTATTAAGAGATAATAAAAATACTTTACAATTTGTGAAATTTAAATTTTTTTAAGAAATTATTAACCTTTTTTCCTACTAAAAAAACATTTATTTTCACTTCCAAAAAAGTTAAAAATATGCACTTAGCTCTACTTTTGAAGTGGTGAACATTTTCTTTTTTGTGTTGTGTTGTCATTGGAAGGAAATTAAAAGTAGCCGCAGAAGTTCTTTTTTTTAACCCATAGTTGTAATTAGTAGGATGGTCTTCTTTTATGCTTCGTGTTCATTGTTTTTGAAGTAATAAAAATTCTGTTGTAGGCTTATTAAAAGATAATAAAAACACTTTACAATTTATGAAATTTTCTTAGAAATTTTGCATTTTTTTCCCGCTTAAAATACATTTATTTTCACTTTTTTGTAAGTAATTATTAAGAACTTCCAAAAAGGTTAAAAAAATGCACTTAGTTCTACTTTCGAAGTGGTAAAAATTTTCTTTTTTGTATTATATTGTCATTTGAAGGAAGTAAAAAAGAGCTGCAGAAGTTCTTTTTTTAACCCAAGGTTGTCATTGGTAGGATGTTCTTCTTTTATACGTTTCAGTGATCCCAACTGAGCCCTTTTCGGACTAGATTTAGCCCGTTTTTAGTAGTCCAAAACGCGAAAAATATTTTTAGCCCAAAACTAAGAACGGGCAAATTTAGCTCTTTTAACAATTTTCTTTTAGCCCTTTTTGCTCTTTTTTATAGAGCACTCAGACCGACGCGAAATTACGTACTTTCGTGATTTCGGCCGAAATCAAGTTGAAATTACGTAATTTCCCATACATTTTGACACTTGCGAAATTACATAATTTTGTGTAATTTCGGCGAAATTACATTGAAATTACGATGACCATTTCCGTGCAACTCTGTACATGGTTGGAAAAAATACTTTTTTTCAACTATGTACTGCATGTTTCAACCGTGAGAAGAAAAAAAAAAAAACAATTGACAGCTGATCTTAAATTTAAACACAAATCTTAAAATTAATTATTAAAGTGATTTTGCAAAATGAAACCTATCCTTTTTACATTTTTAATTGTTGCAAATTAATAATTTCCAATTTAGTAAATAATTGCTTCTTATTTGTTTCCATTTCAAACAATTTAAAATGTAAACAATAAGTATCAGCTGTTCACAAAATTACATTAAATGTCATCTAGCCAGTATGAATACTCTAGATTTCATTCGTAATTTCGGCATGAAATTTCGTAATTTCGCGCCGGTCTGAACAAGGCTTTACTTTTCTCAAAAATGGAGAATTATTTTAATGACGTAATGTTCATTTTTTAAATTTTTACTTTGACAATTTTTGTACTAAGTTCTCCCTATATTTGTGAAAAGACTATTACACGAATTTATACAGAAATCCTAACAATTTATAAAGAAACTTTATTATTAAAAAACTGTCTTAACAATTAGAATTGTTTGAATGGAAAAGTATTGCAAGAACTGAAAAATTTTGGATCGAGTTTCATAATAATATAATCTTCATATTCTGCATTTTAATTTACCCATTTTGCTATTAATATTTTGAGATGTACGTTCCAAATGGTTGATTAATGGAAAAAATTTTGCTTATATGTTTGTTTTTTTACTTTTCAAAAGAAATTTTAATTTTAGCTCATTTTTGCGCTTTTTTACAAAAATTTTCTTGATTGAACCATAAAACTATTGTCTTCTTAAATTTAGCACTTTTTTCAAACATTTCTACGCATTTATGTTGGTAATAGTTGACATCACTGATACGTCTTGTTCATTGCTTTTGAAGTACTTTTCATAAAACTATGTTTATAAAATTTTTTAATAAAAATTCTGTTTCAACCTTATTACTCTACGTCTACATGAAGACATTTTTATTTATTAACATTAGAAATAACGTCGGCAGAATAACGGGAAACTTTTAAAAGACGACAATAAGTTTGACAGCTTATGTTAAACATTATTGCTCAGCTTTGTGTTTAACTTAGTGTCTACATTAGGCAAATTTATATCAAAACAAACGTCAAAATCAGTGCGAATATATACAAGGTAATCTTAGTTAAACACTTGATTATTATTTTGGTTGTTACAGTTGTCAAACTGCATATATAAAAAAACAATAATGAATACGCCATATTGTTGTTTTTGTGCAACTATTGCCACCTTCTACAAATTTTCGTTAAGTTTGACGTTTGTCTTGATAAAAAAAATCTCTAATGTAGACACTATGTAAACATTTATTGCGAAATAAATTGTGCAATAATTTCTTATTGAATTTGACAACTGTCAATTTTAATTTTCTTAGAAATTATTAATCTTTTTTCCCTAAAAATTAATTTACTTTCACTTTTTTGGAAGTTCCAAAAAAAAAAAAATCAAAATATGTACTTAGTTCTGCTGTTGAAGTGGTGAAAATGCTCTTTTTTGGAAGTGCCTGTTCGTTTTTTTTTTTTTTTTTGCTAGGATTAGATAAAAAATTAACTAAAACATGCAGTCGAGAATTTCTGAAATAGACTTTAAAGCAGTGGTTTCGTTAAGAAAATGTATATTTTAAATTGTTAAAAAAACGACACAATTCCCAAATTAGACTTTAAAACAGTGGCTTCCTTAAGAAGTATCTTTTAAACTGTTAAAAAACGACACACTTGAAAGTTTTTTCGACACTTGAAAAATGCCTTTAGTCCAACAAATAACACTATGTATTCTCCTTTTCTTTTTGATGTTTGTGATGGTATCACTTTTACACCGTCGGTATAAGTCGGCATTACTTACAATATTTGACCACCAGATTCTTAAGTTTAAACGGTTTGTGGAAACTTGAAGGTTTTAGTTTAATACTCTGGTAGTCAGCCAAGTTCCACAGCCATACAGTTGTAGGTATAGAATATTTAATTTAAATATATTAATTTTCGTTTTGTCCAATTTCGTGGAAAATATCAAAATTTTTCGTAGCTGAAAAAATCCACAGTTTGTTTTGGCAATTCTAAACTTGGTGTTTTCTTTCGCACTATTTTCATATGGGACCCAGGTTAAATAACTTATCCACAAACTTCACCTCTTCGCTACAAATAACAAATGAGAAGGAGCTTGATGGCTTATTTCTATATTTATTTTCATATGCATATCACATATTTTTGTGGATGAAAATAGTTATCCCGTATCAGGAATATTCAACGACTTATAGAGTCAATAGCATAGATTAACGAGATATTTATGTGAGAGAAAAAAAAACCTGCTTCAATTGTCAAAAACCTAATTCATGCAACAACAAAATACATGTAGTTAAATATATTTTATTTTTGTATTTTGAAAAAAATGAGTAATTTTTTTGAAAATTTAGTTTGAAGTGCCTCTCACATTAACTTCTAATTTGTATTCTATGGTCAATAGTGTAAATTTTTTCGATGACTAAAGGAAGTTGATTTGGAAAAGTAGACATCCTTGTATTACACCAGACTTTGAGGAGGGTTCGAAAAGTCATTCATTATAACGAAAATATTAAAAGATTTTTAAAAAATTTGAAGTCTTATTTAAAATTTTTCGGAAGCCGAAACTGAAAACCTAATATAAAACATTCTAATTTCCATGCTTGTCAGTTTTTGGATCTTAAACGTTTCTATGTAAAAAGAAATAAACGTCAGGATATAAAATATTTTTTACGGATATTTAAATTTTTGAAATATGGTCAAACTAGGAAAGTATTTGACGAAAATTGCATAAAGACGAAACATAACGAGTAATATTCCAATTTCATACAACAGCGTTCACCAGTAAAAACTAAACTTAAATTTAAGTTAAATTTGTTTTACTTTTAATTTAGGATTTAATTTATATGTATGCTTATTGGAAGACTTTTGAAATATTATTAATCTTTAATCAGTTAATGCTAAGAAATAAAAATTACTTGAATTATAACAAATTTAATTTTCCAAAATTTATTACTTAGTTAATCACTAAAGTAAAAAAATAAAATATTAAGCATTTTGGCCAGAAATTGAAAATAATTAAGAAAAATTCCCAATATAACGTTCAACTGAAGAGGACATACTCAGTAAACACATATTTAAAATTTGGAGCAAATAATCGATACTTTCTTGTAAAATGATTTCTTGAAGATTAAAGCTCGAAAGTCATTCAATTTTACTAGACTTATTCACGGATAATAAAGAGAAAGGTTATGCCAAAGATTTTATGGCAAGGATTATTAAATACCTTTGGAATCTATTACCTGAAGAATACCTCCCAGTTCGATTGCTATTTGATTCTGAATTATCACTTTTTTTTTAAATAAAATAAACATTAATTATAATACTTTTTTAAAAATTAATTAATTTAATATATTTAAAATTAGAATCAATCTTTAAAAACAGAATAAAGATTGGAATTCAGCATTTAAAATTGTCATAGAAACAACATTTGATTGTTCGACTCCAAAAATATGCTCCTTAGTTTTTTAGGTTTCCCTTTTGTTGGTGTCTAATTATATTTCTCAAACTCTGCTTTGGTCCTTCGAACCGAATGTTGGATTACGGCACTACTGTAACCAAATCTATAACAGCGTTTACCACACTAACTTACTTTTACTTTTAAACTCCTGACGCTGCTAATTAAGTCCTTCAAAATTCTATCCAGTGCCATGTTTAAACGAAATCTAAATGGATAAGATACCACGAATG